>JAODAL010007337.1:0-126034 GCA_025379985.1 Phyllomedusa bahiana
CAAATTTAAGGTAGATCTATCAACAAAGCTTGATGACCAAAAGTGAAAAAAACACCTGTTGAAAGTAAGGGGATAAAAAAAAGGGTATTTTTGGCACCTATCAATTACCGTGGTGACTACTAAATTGCTGCTTAAATTTAATGAAAAGTGATCTATCAAAAAAGCTTGACTGCCAAAAGTAAAAAAACACCTGTCTGAAAAGGGAATACTGATTTTAAAAGGTTTTTTGGCCCCCTATCATACCCCTGTGGGACTAAAAAGTTGCGGTTTTCAATTTTAACTGCAAGGGGCTCTTCAACACAGCTGGCCTGCCCAAAGTGAAAAAAACACGTATTGAAATGTATAGGGATATTAAAAGGTATTTGGCCCCTATGAAACACTGGGTGAAAAAAAGTTGCGGATTTAAAATTTAACAAAGGGGGCTCTATCAACACAGCTGCCTGCGCCAAAGTGAAAAAAAAAAAATATCTGAAATGTATATGATAAAAAAAAGGTTTTTTTTTTGGCCCCTACCCCAACCTGTGGTGACTAAAAAACTGCTGTATTCAAATTTAAGTGCAAGGGGCTATATCAAAAAAGTGGACTGGGCAAAATTAAAAAAAAAAACCCTATCTGAAATGTAACTGAAAAAAAGAGAGTTTTGCCCCTAACAAAAAACCCTTAATTACTAGAAAAGTCTGATCCTAATATAGGAAATGAAAGTCTAAAACAAAGTTTTGGCTGTACAATATCCAGTACTTTAAAGCTTGTCTATGTTCGCTGGGGGGGGGCCCCCCCCAACCCCCCCCCCTTCCCCCATGACTTTACAGCGGTAGAGCCCTTTAAAATTTCTGAAATACCTAAAAATCTCAAATCTTGATCTAACTAACTTCTAAGGATCACAGCTAAAAAGTGAGCGTCTCTGGAAAAATAAAAAAATTTTTCGCGAGCTGTTTGCTGAGCTGTTTGGACAGGGCAGAGCGCACGTCCTACGCTATGGACGCTGACAGACACTGATCAAAAAGGGAAGGGGTTCTATGTAAAACGAGGTCGTGTTTTTTTAGCCAATCGAAAACCTTTAACACCCCCAGTCATGATCGCAAAACATCTCACCGCTCTATTCTGTAAGTGATTTGCTGGCCGCCAAAATAAGGAAAGCCCCGAAAAGGCGCGTTTAATAGATTATGCAAGTTTTTAAACCTAAATTTTCGCGTGATCTAAAAATTCCGATCACGAAAAATCCCGTGCCGATTGAAACTTTGTCGAAATAATCGCTCAACACTACTCATGTCCCAGGAGCTCAACAGGTGGTGTCCATCCCTCTGTTTTCATAGTTTCCCCTGCTCCTGTACGGGGGCTCTCTCTCTAGATTTAAAAGGGAAAATTTTGGGCCCATTTTCTTTTTTACAAATTAAAAAAATATATATTTTTTTTTTTTTTGTTTTTATTTTTGTTTGTAGATTTCTAAAATTCAGTTGTTTTAAATAGGGTTAGGGGGACACTTTCTTGCTAGCTACTTTTACAGCATTTTAAAAGGGGCTTTTATAGCAGGTTTTTTGTACTGGTTTCTGTGAAAAGAGGAAAGCTCTGTGACCTGGGGAAAAAGTCAGGTCAGGGGGAAGGGGAGAGGGTAAACTGCCTTCCCTATTGGACTGGTGGATCCCGTGTTATCTGTATATATTGGGGTCACCTTTCTTTGACCCGTTTACTGATCATAATCAGATACTGAAAAACTCTCCTAAGAACAGGAAGGTAACTATTTTTAGGGTAGGGCCAGGGGAAAGGCGGATTAAGAATTATTAAAAAATATTAAAAGTGAACCAAAAATTCTTAAAAATTTTTTGCAATTCCCTTTAAACTTTAATGCCGGGGGCCTTTTTTTTTTTTGGTTTTTTTGTTTTTCCTCCCCCCTTCCCAGGGCCCTAGCTTTTTTAAATTTTTTCCCCCAACTAGACAATGGGGCCTTTTTTGGGGGGCAAAATTTATTTCTAAAGGGTTTACATATTACCATAGAATATACTGGGAAACCGCAAAAAAATTCTAAGTGGGGCAAAATGTGAAAAAAATTTACTTGGTACCTTAAAAAAATTCTAAACATTTTCTATTTTTTGAAATTTGCGCCACGACACCATTTTCTGCGACCAAAAACTTTTTTGTACTTAAACCTATGGACTTGAGTCAGGATGCATTTACTGCAGACTGAAGTGTACTTTTTATTGATACCAGTTTGGAATACATGTGACTTTTTTTTAATCAAATTTATTCCAATTTTAAGGGGATATGAAATGACTAAAAAAACGCAATTTTTTTATTTAGTGTACAGGTTAAATTATGTTATTTCAATAGACTGGACTTTTTCGGAGGGGGCGATACCAAATATGTGTACATTTTTTATTATTTTATTTTTTTATTTGCAAAATGGTGAAAAGGGGGTGATTTGAACTTTTAACAGTTTTTAAAATTTTTTTACACTTTAAAACATTTTTTTTTACTTTAACTTTGAGCCCCCCTAGGGTGCTTCACCACTAGGGGGCTTGATCATCTATACAGCCTAATGCATTATATAGACAAATCATTAGGGTGTACCAATATGGCAGTTACCCACTTCCTACCTGGGGCCAGAAGTGGGGAAATCGAAAATATGGCAGTGATGGAAGCCTTCACAAGGCTTCCAGCTGCCATGTTAAGCGATTTGGGCCCCATGATCTCTCCGCTGATGTCCTGATCCAGTGAGGAATGGTGCGCGGCACTGTTTCTCATTGATTTAGATAGCGCGGCCATCTTTGCTGCAGCGTCTAAGGGGTTAAACAGCATCGGACGGCGGCAGCGCCCTCCCAAACTGTAACCGCAGAGCGTTAGCTGCAATTAGCAGTTAACATCCACCGGGATCGCACTGCTAAAAGGCCCCTTACCGGCACTATGACAGGGGATAAAAGATCAGTGTGCCCCGTCCAGCCTTCCAGTACCTCCACAGGTACCTACAAAGGTGTATCTCCAGTCACCTGTGTATATTCAAAGAAGAACCTTTCCTCAGATTGCTGCCAGATTGTTGGTGTTATTCCTGTGGCTTGGCTCCTGTTCGACTCTTCAGTTTTGACTTTGGTTTAAAATAAATAAGCAATTTTCTTCACATATAAATGCAGCCTTAGAAATTTTCAAATTTAGACAAAGCAAAGCAACTGAAAGCATTGATGAATATCATGTCTGAATAAGACAATTTGCAGCTTACTGTGAATTTGCAGATACTGACAAAGAAATTCAAATGCAAATCATACAGGGATGTGTTTAATTTAAGTTAAAGTTGCCAACGCTCCCAGATTGGGTGGGAGAGTCCTGCAAATTGGGTTTCCCTCCCACCCCCGGAAGGCTCGGTGAAACCTCCCACAGCTGAATGGCTGTAGAAGGTTCTCTGTGGAAGCAGAGCAGTGCATGAGATGCTGTCCTGAAGTCAGTGACAGCAGCCGCCAGCGCGATGTACCAATAGTTTCCTACATAGCCTGCTATCAGAGAAACGGACCTCAGTGCACTGCTGCGAAGAGAGGGTGGAACTTAGCAGGAGCCACGAAACTCTGTGTGGGAGAGGGGTGTGAGTGGTTTTTTTTTAGTGTGAATGTGGAGAGGGTTTAGAGCATACTTGCCAATCCTCCCGGATTGGGCAGGAGGGTCCCACAAAGGGTCAGTGAAACCAAAAGGCTGCCCTTTGCTTCCTGTCTCCCACCCTCTGCAGTCTGTCTCCAGTGGCTTCAGAAGGCTAGAGAAAGACCACAGGGGATTGCCCCTTTGTCTTCTGCACCCTGCGGTCTGTCTCTGGCAGTTGCAGGGGGCAGAAGACAGGCCGCAGGGGACAGACTGGCAGCCTATATATGTGTGTAATGTTTGTTTGTTTATTTACAGGTTCAATTTGGACAACTTCAGATTCGGTGGACTACATCGGATAAACTTTGGATCTTTTTCTTTTAATAAAATGGTTAAAGATATCTGATGTCAGGGGGTGTTTATTTAAATAAAAGTTTTTTTGTGCAATTGGTGTCTTTTTTTTCCCATTTAATTCCAGTGCTAGTAATGGAGGTGTCTGACAAATACCTTTTCTATTAATATCGGTATCTGGTATTTTTAGAATGGAAAGGGACTGGTATTGATGGACCTTCCCATTTTGGTAGTATCAGGCTGGAGCAGTTGGCTGGTTACCTTGGCTGGTTATGGAAAATGGGGGGCCCCACATGTTTTTTTTTTTCAAAAATGTATTTATTTATAGAGAATCTAAACATGGACTTCCACTGTAATGATTACAGTAGTCACCCATTTTAGTACTGTCAATAAATAAGTAAATTATTAAAAAAAAAAAAAAAAACGATGTGAGATCCCCCCCATTTTCCATAACCAGCCAAGGTAAAACCAGCAGCTACAGCCTGATACTAGCAAGATGGGAAGGTCCATCGATACTGGTCCATTCCCACTCTAGAAATACCAGCCCACAACCACCCAAGAAGTGAACCATTATATTAGATTGTCAACTTCTGATGGTTACTCAGCTCTTACCAGTACCCCTGGTGTTTTGGGTACTGGGGTAATAGTGACACGAGGTTAGTGTTAGCTTTGGGGGTGACAAAAACCACCATTGGCTGTCACCAAGCCCGAGCGATAGTAATGAAGAGGCATCTGTCAGACGCCTCCATTACTAGCATTGGAATTAAATGGAAAGCAAACCCACACAAATTTCATAAAAAAACTTTTATTTAAATAAACACTCCCTAATATCATCCTTTTTTAACCATTTTATTAAAGAAATCAATCCAACGCTGGTCCAACATATTCCATGAGTCCAACATAGTCCAAACAGGAAACCTATATAAAAATGAAAACATTAAAAAAAACATGACAGTACTAAACTCCATCTCCTGCATCCCCTGAAGATCATGCCTGCAACCAATCTTTTGGATGTGCAGGGTATGAAGTTTAACATGCACAATATGATTCTGGGAGGGTACAGACCACAGCAGCAGCACAATCTTCAGGGGGATGGTTCTCTGTGATTGTAACCTGTGCTCTGTACTCCTCTGTCTCACCCCTCCCCACCACTGTAATATGCATTTTAGTGCCACCAGAAAATACAATCCCCACCTACCACCCCCATCACCCACACCTATCATCTCATGTGGAGTGTGTACAGAGGTGGCCACAGGTACAGGTTATGGCCAAGAGAAGTCAACATGGTGGTCTGGACAGGATGGAGAGGAAATGGGAAAGAGAAAAATTCCAGTCATACAAGACGTCTTCTATGAGTCCGTGGATGTACCTGCGCTATAATCATTTAAATGTCTGCAAAGCCTGAGTACAACTGGTATCTACCACTATATGGTCACTGTATGGTGGTAATATACAGTCTGCAGAGCCTGTGTGCACTAGTATCTACAAATATATGGTACTGTTTGATGGTAATATACAGTCTGCAGAGCCTGTGTACACTGGTATCTACCACTATATGTTCATTGCTCATGTTCTCATGTGCTCATGTTCATTGTTCATGTTCACTATATGTTCATTACAGAACCTGTGTACACTTTTATCTACCACTATATGGTCACTGTATGGAGGCAATATACAGTCTGCAGAACCTGTGCACACTGGTAACTGCCACTTTATGGTCACTGTATGTTGGTAATATTGTTTGTAGTGTAATGTTTTAGGTTCAAGCACAGTTTAGTGGTAGCTCCCAGCTCTCCTGGTTGCTGAATATGCTATCTAACATTCAGGAAAGCTGGGTGATGCCAAAACTCTCCTTTAGCTTTCTTCCACAGTTAGGTGTAGTGGGCTTGACCTTTCTTTGGATGGGGTGTGGCTTGATACAAAGAGGGCATGGTCTGTGCAAAATCTTGGGGCAGTGCACCGCATCTTCAAACCTCCCTGATGGCCAATTTCAAAATTACCAAGTATGATTAAGTTAAGGAGACAAGCACTTAGAGATCCCACCATGATATTAGCAAAGCTACTGGACACTGCACGTGTTAATGATGCAGCATCTACCCAGCAAAGGGAATAACTTGTCATAACTATGGAAAACAAAATCACTTTGCAAAAGTTTGCAGCTCTAACTCCCAATCTGCTCTCTCTCTGTAAAACAACCCAAGCCACAGAAAGTCCAATTAGTGCCCCCTAATGATGAACCCAGCAGCAACTACTTGTTCTCAGTAACTGAAGAGGGGTCTCAAAATTCACATGCAATTACTAATCCAAAACAAGTAATCTTAATGAACGGCACTCTGGTGAAGATACAGATGGATACAGGGGCATCTGTCAACGTTGTTATTCAAGCCATCTATAATTAGCTAAAGAACAAACCTGCTTTGCAATGTACTCACCTGAAGATTTTTCTTTATGGTTCAGCTACTACCTTACCCATATGTGGCATTATCAGCTGCAGTAGTGCAGTATTTCTGCGCTTAGTGAAACTAGTAAACAGTGTACCAAACTCTTTTGTCCAAAACATTATACAGAAATATTCTCAACTCTTTCAAGGCCTAGGTAAGCTGAAGGACTTTCAAATAAAATAACACATTGATCAGTACAGTCCTCAGTTCAACCTCTCAGACGTAACCCATTCCATGGCCGCAAGCTAGTGGATTTTTTAAATTAAATATTTATCTTTATTTTATTATTTATTTTTTTCCAATTTTTTTTTTTTTACTCTTCTTTAATTTTATTAAGAGCTAACTATGTGTACACTTTGTTTTATACTTTTTTACTCTTAGTAATGTATTAGCATACTCATGTATGCTAATAAATTACATTTTGTGTCAGTATGACACTGGCTGCTGTCGGAACAACACACAGAGTGCCCTGACAGCAGGTTTACTATGCAGACAGCCCTGGGGAATACTCTTGGTCCCCAGAGCTGACTATATAGACATTCCCCAGGATCCATCAAAAGGGTTAAAAGGTGAGGATCAGAGGCTTCCTCTGGTCCCTGCGGTTTACAGAGACTGCTCTAGAAACTGAACTATTAAGTACAGCTCCGTTCCTAGCACAACTGCGGTGCTTGGAGATGCAAACCCTATCTGTCTTCAGCAACGACTTTTGGCGTCACTGCAGACAGAAGACATACACCACCTGTTGTCAGAAGACAGAAAGCGGTCATTTAGGCTGCTGTTTTTTATTTCTTTAAATACATAATTTTTTCACATATTTTGCTGTTTAACATCATAGTAATAATATAACAATCTAGGTTAACGTGTTAAATATGACATTATGTTAGACGGATTTTTTGAAGTGCAAATAATTTTTAGCGATGCATATCCTGATGAATTGCATGGAAAAATCCTTAAAGAGTACCTATCACCTCCACACAAACACCTAGAATTGATAGTAGGTGAAATCATAAGACTTTTCTCAAATACATGTTATTAGCAATACAGAGGGTTTCCCTCAGTTTTACAGGGACACAGGTTTTACTTTCACTTTGTAACTCAGGAGATCCTTATCAGTCTGTTGGGAGGTACCAACAGTGCAGGGGGATGCTGAGTCTCTCACTACATACAGTACAGCAGGCACAGCACACTAGGCTATGTTCTACACTGCAGTGGACAAAAAACGACCTGAAAGCAAATACTAAAAACTGAGTTTTCTGTCCCCTGCCTGTCAAAAGCAGCTGAAAAAACGGCCGTTTATTCCTGCGATTTGTATTTTTTTGCGCATTTTTTACCCGCGTTTTTTGCTTGTCTTCTGGATTTCAATGTCTGCATAAATTAAGCCATTGGATGTAACTCCGCCCATCAAAAGGGGATGGAAAGCAAATTATTGCATTTATATGTATTCTTGTAGTCAATTTACGGATTTTGGCACTATGCGAATTATCTCGCTTTTGTCACTAAAATACTTTTTTTTTTTACAGATTTTGGCGCTATTAAAGTTATCTCACTTTGGTTACTAAAAATATGTTTTTTATGGTTTTTTGTGGGTTTTTACTGATTTTAGCGCTGACACACTTATTTAGCTTTTGCAGCAAAAAAAATCTGTTTTTAAGGATTTTAGCTCCAAAATCCATAAAAAAACGTATTTTTAGCATCAGAAGCGAGAGAACTTTATTAGCGCCAAAATATGTAAAGAAAAGTATTTTAGCGCCAAAATCCGTAAAAAAAACGAATTCTGGCGTCAAAATCTGTATAAAAACGTATTTTTAGTGTCAGAAGCGAGATAACTTTATTAGCGCCAAAATATGTTAAGAAAAGGATTTTAGCGCCAAAATGTGTAAAAAAAATTACTTTTAGCTAAAAAAATATGAATTCCACAAAAATTGTTAGCGACCAAAGCATGATCATTATATTACGAACGGTACAAACTAGGACACATCGGACACTTGTATGCAAATTTGATAAGGTATAACCTATATTAACACCCACTATAGGGGGGACTTGGGTCTCCTGGGTGGGTTTACATTGAAAAATCGCGGCAAAAAACGCGCCAAAAGACGTCCGGCGCTTTCCATAGACTCCTGTAGTAAATCTGCCGTTTTTTAGAGCATGTTGCAAAAGGCGACCAGGAAAAAAAACGAGCAGAAAAAAGAAGCTCAGTGTAGATAGCAAGAGGTTTTTTACAATAGAGTCTATGGGAGATGATTACAGTCGTTTTTTTACTGTGCAGTGTAGACAGAGCCTTAGGAAACCTGTTGCTTCAGCCTCCTCCTCCATAGCACACAGTAGTCCCCGGCGCCGCCACTATCCGCCGCCGATCATTAGGGTCCTAAGCCGTTACCAGTCGCTAAGCTATCGGCTTAGGACCTTGGCGATGGCAGCGGTGGCGGGACTAACTGTATGTGCGTCCGCCGGACGCACATACACTTAGATGCTTTGGCGGAGCAGAGAGCTCCGCAGAGTACTCGGGTGCCGCAGGCAGGAAGCGGCTCTGTGCCTGTGCTGTGTACGCCGGAGTGCACAGCCCAGGCGGCGTGCGCGTCATGACGCTGCCCGCGCGGCCTGGTGACGTCACGCCGCTGAAGAAAAAGACCGGGAGCAGCGACAGCGACAGGGAGCGAGGTTAGGTGAGTGTGGTTAATTTCTTACTTTTAATTGTCTCTATTCATCTTAATCTAATTATAAATATGCAGGGGGAAGCTATTCTGTACTTCTATATGTGCAGGGGACTATTATCTACTTCTATATGTGCAGGGGGGCTGTTAACTACTTCTAAATGTGCAGGGGACTATTATCTACTTCTATATGTGCAGGGGGCTTTTAACTACTTCTATATGTGCAGGGGACTATTATCTACTTCTATATGTGCAGGGGCTATTATCTACTTCTATATGTGCAGTGGGGCTATTATCTACTTCTATATGTGCAGGGGACTATTATCTACAGTACTTCTATGTGTGCAGGGGACTATTATCTACTTCTATATGTGCAAGGGGGCTATTATCTACTTCTATATGTGCAGGGGAGCTATTATCTACTTCTATATGTGCAGGGGACTATTATCTACTTCTATGTGTGCAGGGGACTATTATCTACTTCATATGTGTAGGGGACTATTATCTACTTCTATATGTGCAGGGGGGCTATTATCTACTTCTATATGTGCAGGGGGCTATTATCTCTTTCTATATGTGCAGGGGACTATTATCTACTTCTATGTGTGCAGGGGACTATTATCTACTTCTATATGTGCAGGGGCTATTATCTACTTCTATATGTGCAGGGGGGCCTATTATCTACTTCTATATGTGCAGGGGGCTATTATCTACTTCTATATGTGCAGGGGACTATTATCTACTTCTATATGTGCAGAGGGGGCTATTATTCTTCTATAGTGCAGGGGAGTGCTATTATCTACTTCTATTTGTGCTGGGGTGAGCTATTATCTACTTCTATATGTGCAGGGGAGAGCTATTATCTACTTCTATATGTGCAGGGGAGAGCTATTATCTACTTATATATGTGCAGAGGAGAGCTATTATCTACTTATATATGTGCAGGGGAGAGCTATTATCTACTTATATATGTGCAGGGGAGAGCTATTATCTACTTATATATGTGCAGGGGAGAGCTATTATCTACTTATATATGTGCAGGGGGGCTATTATCTACTTATATATGTGCAAGGGAGAGCTATTATCTACTTATATATGTGCAAGGGAGAGCTATAATTTACCTATATATGTGCAGGGTAGAGCTATTATCTACTTATATCCGTACAGGGGAGCTATAAATTTACCTCTATACATGCTGTAAGGCCTATGAGCTACCTAAATATATGTGCTGGGGGACATATATCCTACCCATATGTGTGCTGGGGGACCTATAACCTGCCTATATACTTACTAGGGGACCTATAAAATACCTATATAACCGCTGGTGGACCCGTAACCTGCCCATATACCTGCTGGGGGATCCATAACCTGCCTATATACCTGCTGGGGGACATATAAACTACGCACCTACCTACTGGGAGACATATAAAGTATACATCCACCTACTGGGGGATGTATAACTTACTGGGGGACCCTATTACCTTCACTGGGAGACATATAATTTACTGTGTTGTGAAGTCGCTAATAGTCGTTAAACCAGTTGTTAAGGCCTCACGACAAGTCAGTTGATAAGAGTTAGCAATCGACTCCGGGGACTCCAGTCGGTTGTTAAGCCAGTTGTTAAGGCCTCAAGTCGATTGATAAGAACTTAGCAATCAACTCCGGGGACTAGCACACAGGCATCGATGTATTGCACTGCTGCTGATGTGTACATGATGTAGACTTACAGACTCCCCCTGCACTGTGGACTCTCCCAGCTCAGGAACTTACAACTGTCATCCATCAAGCTGCCATGTGCCGACTTGGCCCGACTTCAGAGCTGTCTTAAAGGGCCAGCGCTTTTTAAAAAACTGAAATACAGGTTAAATGCTTTGGTTTTCCTAATGAAGCTTATTTAAGAAAGTGTTTGTTTTTTAGTCTTCTGTTACTTCATGAGGTTTGTCTGAAGGTGATAGGTACTCTTTAAAAATATTTTTTCTTAAAGATTATATATTATGGTTCCATTCAAATAACCTTCATTTTGCCTTTTCTTTTTTATTAGATCTTGAATATTTAAATTTGGCAGCATATACACAGTCTAGTCACGGTATTATGACTACTTCCCACTTTTAATGTTAGGAGGGGAAAGCTCATTAAGAAAGTAACATGTCATAAGTGGGCTTGGTAGGTATATAAAGTGATAGTCTGCCTGCACACATATCTCTTGTTGCTGTCATGGGTAAAAGTGACGATTTATCAGAGTTGCAAAAGGAATGATTGTAGGCTAAGGATGGCATCTATATTTATATGGAACTTAGCAACACCTATTATGTTTTGGTGCTGGTCTGTTGGAAGGGACTGGGCATTATTGGGTGTGTTAGGTACAGTTGAAACCAGAAGTTTACATACACTATATAAAAAGACACATATGCATGTTTTTCTCACTATCTGACATGAAATCAGAATAAACTTTATCTGTTTTAGGTCAATTAGGATTAACAGTATTATTAATATTTGCTAAATATCAGAATAATGAGAGAGAATTTTGAAGGCATTGTTATTACTTTCTGCAGAGTCAAACGTTTACATACACTAGAATTATTATGGGGCAGCCCATATGATGATATCATGTGGAAGCTTCAGGTTCATTGGTAACATCTGAGTTAATTAGAGACACACCTGTGGATGTATTTTAAAGCACACCAGAAACACACTGCTTCTGTGTGTAACATCATGGGAAAGTCGAAAGAAATGGGAATGTCCAGCCATTATACCGATCAGACGGGTTCTGTGTCTCAGGGATGAATGTGCTTTGGTCCAACATGTGCATATCAACCCAAGCACAAAAGCAAAAGACTTTGTAAAGATACTGGCGGAAGCTGGTTAGATTGTGTCATTATTAGAGATGGGCGAAGTTCTCAAAAATTCGATTCGGTGACTTCGCCGAATTTCTCGACAAAATTTGTTTCGAATCGCGTTAAAAACGGCTATTTCCAGGCTGCACAGAGCCTGCAGGGTGCTGTAGAACATTGTGCCATGCTTAAATATGCAGAGGGAGCTTGGTTTGGTCTTCATACAATGATGTGTTTTAGTATGACTCGCAGATGACTGCCGCTGCTCTTAGAATCGCTTCACTATAAAATTCCCTGGGCACTTAAGAGGGCAAAACTGACCAAAAAACTGAAGCGGGAATGTAGCCTGATAAAGTCATGGCAGCGACAGCTGGAAAAAAACAAGCTGAGGGCTCAGGTGGCAACATCAGTGACAGAGTGTGGAGGTGACGGCGGCAGCAGCAGCAGCATGCGGTCAGACAGTGGCACAATGACATTCTGGAGGTGGCAAAAACAGAAGTAGGCCACAGAGTGGCACAATGACAGAGAGTGGAGGTCACGGCAGCAGTAGCATGAGCTCAGAGATTGGCACAATGACACAGTGTGGAGGTCACGGCAGCAGCCACAGCAGCAGGATGAGGTCAGACAGTGGCACAATGACATTCTGGAGGTGGAAAAACAGGAGTAGGCCACAGAGTGGCACAATGACACAGTGTGTAGGTCACGGCAGCAGCCACAGCAGCAGCATGAGGTCAGACAGTGGCACAATGACAGAGTGTGTAGGTCACGGCAGCAGCCACAGCAGCAGCATGAGGTCAGACAGTGGCACAATGACACAGTGTGTAGGTCACGGCAGCAGCAGCATGAGGTCAGACAGTGGCACAATGACAGACAGGAGGTGGCAAAACAATAGTAGGCCACAGAGTGGCACAATGACACAGTGTGAAGGGCACGGCAGCAGCCACAGCAGCAGCATGAGGTCAGACAGTGGCACAATGACATACTGGAGTTGGCAAAACAGTAGTAGGCCACAGAGTGGCACAATGACAGAGAGTGAAGGTGATGACAGCAGCATGAGGTCAGACAGTGGCACACTGACAGAGAGCGGAGGGCACGGCAGCAGCCACAGCAGCAGCACGAGGTCAGACAGTGGCACAATTACAGAGTGTGGAGGTCACGGCAGCAGCCACAGCAGCAGCATGAGATCAGGCAGTGGCACAATGACATTCTGGAGGGGGCAAAACAGTAGTAGGCCACAGAGTGGCACACTGACAGAGAGTGGCGGTCACAGCAGCAGCAGCATGAGGTCAGAGATTGGCATAATAAAATTCTGGAGGCGGCACAAACAGGAGTAGGCCACAGAGTGGCACAATGACTCAGTGTGGAGGTCACGGCAGCAGCCACAGCAGCAGCAAGAGGTCAGACAGTGGCACAATGACAAATTCTGGAGGTGGCAAAACAGTAGTAGGCCACAGAGTGGCACAATGACAGAGAGTGGAGGTGACTGCAGCAACAGCATGAGTTCAGAGAGTGGCACAATAACATAGTGTGGATGTCAGGGCTCCAGAAACAGCAGCAGCAGCATGAGGTCATAGAGTGGAACAATGACAGAGTGTGGAGGTGGGTGGCAATACCAGTCCTTGGTAAAGATGGTGGTAGGCACATGGAGAAACTGGCAGCAGATGTGTGGCATCAGGTGGGTGGCAGCATCAGAATAGTGGCTGAGGCAGGTAGTTTGAACACAGACTCATTTCTCAAAGTTTGGGTGAGGCGTCATGGCTGATGTAATCTGACGCCTAAGGCATTGGTGTGTGGAAATCCTGGCCGATCCACGCCTGATTCATCTTGACAAAGGTCAGTCGAACCACATTTACCGTGGACAAACGGGTTCTCCTTGGGGTAACGATGGCCCCCGCCGCACTGAACACCCGCTCTGATGCCACACTACTGGCCGGGCAGGACAGCTTCTCCACTGCAAACTCGGCAAGTTGCGGCCACACATCCAGTTTGGCTGCCCAGTAGTCCAGCGGATCTTCTAACTGAGGTGGCAGAGTGCTGTCCAAGTAGACCACCACCTGTTGGTTCAGGGTCTGCTCCAGGTCCTGCTGCTGCTGGCAACTGCCCTCCTCACTAGGCGGGTGAAGGAAGCTGCTCATCAGTGACTCCAGACTTAGGTTGCTGCTGATGGAGCTGGTACTGCTCCTACCCCCCCACCTTCCCCCAGCAGCCGCGGCAGTAGTACGTGAGCGCTGAAGAACCCCCCCGGTCAGACCTGTCAGAGGAGGGACGATGCCGCACATAGGCAGCGGCCAACTGACTACGGAGGATTTCCCTATAGTATTTGAGTTTGTCCTCCCTCTCAATAGCTGGGAAAAAGGCTCCCATTTTGGACCGGTAGCGAGGGTCCAATAGGGTGGAGAGCCAGAAGTCATCCCTCTGCCGGATGGTGACTATTCGGCTGTCACTAGCCAGGCAAATCAGCATCCTGTGGGCCATCTGCACAAGTGACTCCGTGGGGCTCCCGGCCTCCATCTCCACTGTATACTGCAACGGTGCTTGCGCGTCATCTGCCTCGTCTTCCTCATCTCCATCTACCTCCTCCAGATGCTCCTGCTCCTCCTCTCTTGTCACCTGGGTAGAAAATCCACTCATTTCACCAGACAATGCTTCTGCTCCAATGTCCTCCTCCTCCTCCTCAATTTCAGTCCCCACCGGACTCATGTGGCCGCGAGATGTAGTCGCCACGTCTCCAGTCCCCTGCCCAGACAGATTTTTCAGCATCTGTTCCAGGACATGAAGCAGTGGAATGACGTTATTCATCCCGTAGTCCTGGCGACTGACAAATAACGTTGCCTCCTCGAATGGCCTCAACAAATGGCAGGTGTCACGCATGAGCTGCCACTGGCTGATTTTAAAGTTACACAGGGGAGTACTCCTGTCCGCCTGGATCATCATAAAATCATTAATGGCCTTTCTCTGTTCATACAGTCGGTCCAACATGTGCAGGCTGGAATTCCAACGGGTGGAAACATCGCATATCAGAGTGTGTTGGGGGAGGCCGCTGCAACTCGAGGAGGGTGTTCCTGGCTTTGTAGGAATGGATGAAGTGCATGCACAGTTTCCTGGCCATTTTCAGAATCTTCTGAAGATCGGTGGAAGACTTCAGGATCCTTTTCACAACCAGATTGAACACGTGCGCCATACAGGTCGCATGGACCATTCCTCCTCAGTGCAGCGCGGACACCATGTTACTCCCATTGTCCGTCACCATGGTTTAGATTTGCAGTTGGCACGGAGAAAGCCACACATCGATTTCTTGCAGCATGACGTGAAGCAGTTCCTCCCCTGTGTGACTTCGTTCGCCGAGGCAAGCCAGGTGTAGAACTGCGTGACACCGCTGTGCCCTACACATGTGGTATGATGGAGCAGTACTTGTGGAGGCTAAGATGGTGGTGGTGGTGGAGGAGGCGGACATTGGCGCAGGAGCCGCAGTTTGACAACATGGAGGAGAAAGCGGCGTCTAATGTCCAAGTTGTTGGTGTGCCTGGGCAGGAAGCACATTCCCCCAGTGGGCCGTAAAGGACATGTACTGGCCCTGACCGTAGTTACAGCTCCAGACGTCCGTGCTGCCCTGCACCTTGGAACAAACCGATAAGCTAAAGGACTGGCCCACATTCTGTTCTACATATTTATGTAGTGCTGGTACTGCCTTTTTCGAAAAGAAATTACGGCTTGGAACTCTCCATCTCAGCTCGGCACAAGCCATTAGCTCTCTGAACGGTGCAGAGTCCACCATTTGGAAAGGGAGGGACTGCAGTACCAACAACTTGGACAGGAGCACGGTCAGCTTCTGCATCTTAGGATGGTTGGACGCATACTGTTGTCTCTTTGCAATCGCCTCGCTGAACGACTGCTGGCACCATGAGTAGCGAGGAGCAGGAGCATCTGGACCGGGAGATGATGGCAAAGAGAAACAGCTCCCTTCTGCAGAGGTGGTGGAGCTTTGACTGGCTGCAATGGCATGCGTGCCACTGGGCGCTGCTGCTGCTGCTGTTGCTGTGGCGGCAGGATGGACCACCACATCTGAGCCACGTTTCTCCCAGGCCACCGGATGGTGACGCTGCATGTGTTGATGCAGGGCCGTGGTGCCAACGTTAGCTCCCTGGTCATGCTACACTTTCTGCCCACAGATTCTACATATACCCATATTCGACTCCTCCAATGTCTTAGCAAAGAACTGTCACACCGCCGAGTATCTGATTTTACCGCCAACGCTCCGCACTGAGTGACTACTGCCGCCGCTGCCTCGCTGAGCCCCTGTGCTGCTACTTTCTTGGACCTGTGAAGCGCTCACACTGCTGCTACCCTGCTGACTCACGGCCACACAACCCACTTGCTGGCTGCGACACTGCCTGACGAGCAAGCTGACGCCCTCTTCTCCTGACGATGATGAAGCCCTTGCTTCACCCGGCTCCCAAGTGCGGTCGGCTACATCATCATCTATTTGTGTTTCATCATCACTGCTGTCCTCATCACCGGTCTTGGTATGCAGAGGCTGACCCCTCACAACATGACCTCCCATGCCACTCTCCACATCTATACTTTGCCGCCTATTGCAAGAAGCAGGGGATATTGGCCCCATTTCTTCGCTGCCAAGTAGCTGATGACTGCCCTCCTCAAATTGTTCATCCTCGCTATATAGTGGTGCTGAGCCCAGACCACATAGATGACCTCTGGCTGAGGGAACCGGATGGGACAGAGGCGGGTTGAGGACAGGTGAGGGCCGCTGACCCGCTCCCGGGCCATGCCAACTAAGGGTTGTGTCTGACATTCCCACCGACTCTTGACTGGGGTTGTCAGAGGTCATCTGGGAGGAAGTGGATGACCTAGTCAACCAATCAAGAACCACTGGGTTGCTGGTTAACACACGGCCGCTAGATGACAGCGGCAGTTGTGGCCTCAAAGAGTGACCCCTGCTGCGACCTCCCCTTGCTGTGCTGCGACCTGGGCTGCTCCAGGAATGTTTGTGTCACTGCCACTCACAGGTAAAGAGCCTGCCACCTCTCTGTCTAACATACTGTTTGTTCTAAAATGTACAGACACTGTTAGATGAAGATATCTGTATATGATAAATACACACCCTGTATTTGACTCCAAATGAACCCAATAACAAGCTTGGGTAACCCTTGGATATAAATTGTGCTCCAAAAATGGCCAGAAAAAATTTACTTGTATGTGCCGTTTAAAAACACTGTGTATTTTACTGAATATAAAAAGACAAACAGGCTTAATTAACCTTTGGTTATGAATTATGCTAAAGGCAAATGTTTCTTTTAGTGACCACAACAGCAGAACAATGCTTAATTAACCCCTGGATGTAAATTGCGCAAAAGAAATGAGCAACCAAAAATTACCAGCTTTGTAGCGTGTTAAAATGGCGTGTATTTTACGGTACACAACAACAGAAAAACTTGTAATTAACCTTCGGTTATGAATTATGCTACAGGCAAAATGTCTTTTTTTGGCGGTGAAAAAGAACGTTTCTTTTAGTGACCACAACAGCAGAACCACGCTTAACTAACCCCTGGATGTAAATTGCGCAAAAGAAATGAACAACCAAAAATTAAGTGGTATTTGGATTGTAAAAACTCTGTTTCTTTAAATGAATACAACAGGAACAGGCTTAGATAAACCCTTGGATATTCAATGTGCTGTGAGCAGATAGCATTAAAATGTATATGCAGCTGCATTGGACGCACACTGGACTTCAGTTCCAATACCCCACAAAATCTTTAGTATCAGCTATCATAAGCAGCCGCGGCAGCACCTTGCCTACTCAGTACAGTGAGAACGGTATGAGCTCCCAGCGTCGCGCCTGGACTTATATAGTGCGGTGACGTCACAGAATCCCGCCGGTCTCTGATTGGCTTCATCTCTGCACATATCATGCAGGCTATGCCCTTCTGCCTCCCAGAGTTCTTTGCCCCATGTAACGCCTGTGCTCGCAGCCATTTTATCAATCAAAAGCACCCCGCGAAGTACCCCAAACTTCGACTTCGTTCAGAACCAAAGTTTTCCCGAAATTCTAAACGAAGTTCACTTCGTTAGAATCAATACGCCCATCTCTAGTCATTATTCACAGTGAAATGAGTACTGTATCAACATGGGCTGAAAGGCCACTATGCCAGGAAGAAGCTATTACTCCAAAAGAAACATATAAATGCCAGATTAATGTCTGCAAATGCACACAGGAACACAGAACTACATTTTACAGTTCTGTGGTTTGACAAAACTAAAATTGAACTGTTTGGTCATAATGACCATTGTTACATTTGGAGGAAAAAGGGAGAAGCTTGTAAGCCTAGGGAACACCAGCCCAACTGTTAAACATGGAGGTGGCAGCATCATGTTGTGGGGTTGTTTTGCTGCAGGAGGGACTGATGCTCTTCACAAAATAGATGGCATCATGAGGAAAGAATATTATGTGGCAATACTGAAGCAACATCTCAATACATTAGCCAGGAAGCTAAAGCTTGGGCGGAAATGAGTCTTCCAAATAAACAATGACCCAAAGCATACTGCCAAACTGGTTACAAAGTGGCTTAAGAATAACCAAGTCAATGTTTTGGAGTGGCCATCACAAAGTCCTGCTCTCAATCCTATGGAGAGAAGCTTGTGGAAGGATGTCCAAAATGTTTGGCCTAATTCATACAGTTTAAGAGCAATAAAACCAAATACTAAAGAAATGTATGTAAATTTTTGACTCTGCATATATTTGGCAAATATAAATAATTTTGGTAATCCTAATTGACCTAAAACGGGTAATGTTTATTCTGATTTCATGTCAGATAGTGAGAAAAACATGAAAATGTGTCTTGGTATATAGTGTATGTTAAATTCTGGTTCTCCAAAGTATAACCAAAAGGTAGTTATTCAGTACATGTTCCTATAACATAACCTTTATAAATAACCTAAAGAGATTGCAAATGCCAGATCAAAAATAAGAAGATACAGATAAAATATAATAATGTTTATTAATAATGTTGAATTGATCTATTTTCACTAAACAAATTATTTCCTGGATTCCCTGGATACTGGTAAAGATTTAGGGCGACATGTATGATCGGGCTTTTCGCCCGTTTTTTGGCGTATACTGCGTCTCCCGGCCCGAATCCCGCTGTCGGACGCAGGGATTCAGTGTTAGGCGCAGTGTTCGCCACTTTCAGCTGCGCCCCGCATGATGGGGCGGGCAGTGGGTGCGGTGTGGGTGCGGGGTAGGTGTTCCGGGGCGGGACGCGGCGCACTCGTATACTCCGAGGCATGTACGATGGCGAGTCGGCAAAGCGAGGCGCAGTGCAGCGCTCGGCAGCTCCGACAGGCAGACTGTTTTTTTTTTGGTCTAAATGCTCCGGCAGAGGCGAAGTGAAGCAGGATCCGAACATGCGAGGAAGCAGATAGAAGATCGCGACAGAAATCTCGGCGCTCCGCTCGTGCTGCAAGAGTATGGATTCCGAAAAAAATCGCTTTAATAAGGCGGGAAAAACAGTGTCAGAAAGACTGAAACGTAATATAATTAAACCACATTAATAAAAAAAAAAAAACACTTTTCCAAAACTCTAGGATCGGCGCAATATCATGAATTAGGATATTTTGAAATTGCCGGGAAATACCAGTAATTCAAATTCTGAAACTCTTTTCTCATTGGTCGGCATAAACCGACAATCAGATAGTGAGCGGGAACAGTGACCAATTAAACTATGGGGAAGGTTTGGACCAATCAGAATCACGGCGGGATAATTCAAAAATACAGTATAAAAAAGACAGGAAAAGAGCTGATTTTGGCTGAGCTAGCGGGGGCGTAGCTAGCTCGGCAATCAGAATAGGAGCGGGGACAGGACCCATTCTAGTCTTATGGGAAGTTTGCCAATCAGTAAATCCACGGCGGGGTTAATTCTAAATACAGTAAAGACAGAAAAGCGCTGATTGGCTGAGGCTAGCGGGTGCTTGGCTATCCCTGCCATTCAGAGCGTTGTGTGAGTCTACTTCTCCCTTTATAGTCTATGGAGAGATGGGCGCAATTGCAATCTCGGCTTCAGCGCACGTGCGGCATGAAGTATATATCCAAAATGTATTTTTTATTAAATGTAAAACATTATCAGATATAATGAGCCAAAACCCTTCTTACATATAAACAGTTAAAAACCGAACAACGCGTTTGTCGCCGGTAGACCGGCGCTTACATAGGGAATGCTATAGTGGAGATTCCCGGGATATAACAGTAATTCAAATGTTTAAAGCTATTCTCATTGGTACGGCAGAAGCCAGCCATTCAGAATAGGAGCGACAAAGACCCATTTTTATCCTATGGAGAAGTTTGGAACCAATCTGATTGGAACGACAGTGGCCCAATTCTAACTCGAAGGAGTATTACCAATCGAAATAGGAGCGACAAGTCCCATTAATCCTATGGAGAGATGTTTGGACCAATCAAAAATCAAAGGCGGGACAGTTCAAATACAGTAAAAAGAACAGAAAAGAGCTGATTGGCTGTGATAGAGGTGGCTTGGATATCCCAGCCAATAAAGTAGCGCGAGCTATTCTACTATATAGTCTATTGGTGTGTGGGCGCTCTGAAATCTCGGCGCTCAGCGCCGTGCGGCATGAAGTATGAATTAAAAAAATATTTGTATTAGTGTAAAACATTATCAGATAAAGAGCTGAACCCTTCTTTACAAATTAATGCAGTTAAAAACCCGACACAACGCGTTTGTCGCCGAGACCGGCGATACATAGGGAATTGCATAGAGACAATCGCCGGTGCGGTGGAAATTACAGTAATTCAAATTGTTAAGCTAATCTCATGGTCTGGCATAAACCAGCCAAATCCTGATAGGAGCGATAAATGTCCCATTATAACTCTATGGAGGAGAATTGACAATCAGAATAGGAGCGACAATGTCCCATTATAACCTATGGAGGAGGAATTGACCAAGTCAGAACTAGGAGCGACAAATGTACCTTTATATCCATATGGAGAAAATTGACCAATTATATTCAAAGGGGGGACAGTTCAAAATACAGTAACAAATGCAGATACGAGCTGATTGTTGAAGCGGCGGGGGGCTCGTCCAGCTTAGCCAATCAGAGCGCCGAGCTACTTTCTCATAGAGGTTCTCATGGGGTAAAGAAATTCTGAGCGCCGCTCTGTGATTGGCTAAGTTAAAAGAGGCGCCGTTATTTGGACCAATGGGAGAGCGAGCGACGCTCCGTATGGGTTTTCTAATTGCAATCTGAAATAAAACTGTACACAGCCGAAATCTCAATTATAAGACAACAGAAGTATTCATGATGTGTATATAAAATGAATAATAATATGGGGGTAACGAAAAAAAAAATCTTAAATCCAATAAAATCATGTTTATTTCTTTATTTTTGTTGACATATATTGATCCTTGGGCTAACAAATAAGAAAATAAACATGATTGTATTGATTTATATTTTTTTTTTTCGTTACCCCATATTATTATTTCATTTTATATAACATCAGGAACCACTTTGTAGTCGTATAATTTGATTTCGGCCCGTTGTACAGTTTGGATTTCAGATTGCATTAGAAATCCTTAGGAGCGTCGCTCGCTCTCCCATAGGTTCAAATTAACGGCGCCTCTTTGAACTTAGCACTCACAGAGCAGCGCTCAGAATTTCTTTTCCCCATAGAAACTCTATGAGAAGAAGTAGCTCGCGACTCTGATTGGCTAAGCTGGACGAGCCCCCGCCGCTTCAACCAATCAGCTCGTTTCTGATTTTTACTGTATTTTGAACTGGTCACCCGCACTTGGGAATATGATTGGTCAATTTTTCTCCATAGATTTAATGGGACATTTGTCGCTCCTATTTGATGGTCAATTCTTCTCAATATGGTTATAATGGGACATTGTCGCTCCTATTCTGATTGGCTGGTTTTTGCCGACCATGAGAATAGCTTAAACAATTTGAATTCTGTATTTCCGGCCAATTCTCTCTATTGCAATTCCCTATGTAGCCCCGGTCTCGGCGACAAAAAGCGTTGTTTTTGTTCGGGTTTTTAATGCTTTATTTGTAAAAGAAGGGTTCGGCTCTTTTATCTGATAATGTTTTACACTTAATTTAAAAATGATTTTTTTTTTTCATACTTCATGCGCACGGGGCGATGAGCGCGAGATTTCAGAGCGCCCATTCTCTCTATAGGACTTAATGGGAGATGTAGCTCGCTCTTGATTGGCTGGGTATCCAAGCCACCGGCTTAGCTCAGCCAATCAGCTTTTTTGTCGTTTTTACTGTATTTTGACTGTCCCGCCTTTGATTTTGATCGGTCCAAACTTCTCAATAGGATATAATGGGACTTTGTCGCTCCTATTCTGATTGGTTAATACTCGTTCATAGGTTAGAATGGGCCACTGTCGCTCCTATTCTGATTGGTCCAAACTTTATCCCATAGGATTATTATGGGTCTTTGTCGCTCCCTTATTTGATTGGCTTGGCGTCTGCGACCATGAGAATAGCCTTAAACAATTTGGAATTACTGTATTTCGGGCATTCTCTCTTATTGCATTTCCCATGTAGCGCCGGTCCTCGGCGACAAACCGTTGTTTGGGTTTTTAAAATGCTTTATTTGTAAAGAATGTTCTTGCTCTTTATATGATGTATTACACTTAATAAAAAAGTTTTTTTTTATTTATTACTTCAGTGCACGTTACGGCGCTGAGCGCGAGATTTCAGGGGAGCGCCCATCTCTCCATAGACTATAATGGGAGAGTAGCTCGTTTGCTTGTTTGGCTGGGTTATCAAGCCCCCGCTAGCCGTAGCTCAAGCCAATCAGCTGTTTTCTGTCTTTCTTACTGTATTTTGTATGATCCCGCCGTGGATTCTGATTGGTCTAAACTTCTCCATAGACTAGAATGGGTCTCTGACGCTCCTTTTCTGATTGGCTGAGCTAGCCAAGTCCTGGTAGTTAACCAATCAGTCTTTTCAGCATTTTTGACTGTATTTTGAACTATCCCGCGTGGATTCTGATTGGTATAAACTTTCCCATAGGTTTTAATGGTTCACTGTCGCTCCTATTCTGATTGGCCGGTTTTTGCCGACCCAATCAGAATAGCTTTCTTGATTTGAATTACTGTATTTCCTGCAATTTCAATATCCTAATTCTTGAATTAGGATATTGGAAAGTGATTTTGGTTATGTAATTTTTATTTTTTAGGTTTCAGTCTTTTTTTTAGAATGTTGAATCCCTTTTAAAAAGGCGATTTTTGTTCTTTACTCCGCACAAACATGTGGATGATTTTCGCTGTTCCACCCTGTCTCGCTTCGGAATTTTTTTTCGGCCCGCAGCCCCGCACGGCGCCAAAGCCCCCACACTGCGCCCATGTCCCCGCACTGTGCCCACAACACTGGCGAGGCGAGGGAAACTTTTCCCCCGCATGTTTGAGTGCGCTACCCCGGCGGCGAATCTAGGGACCCCCCCGCTCTGGGGCCTCAGCCCCCGCCTGCGCCAAAACACACTGGCAGGGCGGGCGGGACCTTTTCCCCCGATGTATGCCCCGAAAACTCCCCTCCGGCCCCGAAATCTTTGGGCACCCCCCGACGCGCCTGGGACACGCATGCGCTAAAACACTGCGGGGCCGGGGGGACTTTACATGCTATGTATGAGGCCCCCCGGCCCCCGACAAAAACCCAGGCGCAGTTTCCCGGGGGGAAAATGGCGGAAAGGTGCGCCCCGACCCAGCGGGATTCATACAAGTGGCCCTTAATATGTAAAAGTCTTATTCTTTTGCCTGCTTTTAAACTTTTGATCCTCAGGCAATATGATCATATAAAATGTAGCGATCCCCCATGTTACGCTTTTTAAAGGAGTATTCAAATTGGCATAGTTTCTCAACCATACTAGATCTAGCGGCACAGTTGTGGGGTGGTCTGCTGTAGGTTTTGGGAATCCCTGGGAGTCAGTGCCACTTTTTTACTTGTACGTGCATTGTCAGGACATGCGTAGATCTGCAAAATATGGCTAGAAAGGAACCGGTAATGATAGTAGCTGAGGAGTGTCCCAATGCAGGCAGCTTGTCATCCCTGTATTTTGCTGGCTGTGCCAGACTGTAACCTAAGCAGCCATCTACTCAGCATGAGAATAGAGAAAGGTGAATTTTCCTTTTTTATTTTAATTAGCCCAAAGATAGCATCATTAAAGAAGGGGGGAAGGGATTAGTAAAATAAAGGGGGTGGGGTTAACCGTAATCAGCCTACGTAATGAGACTAGCTAATTGAAGGACTTTATACCTAGCTTATGGGAGTTTAGCTACATAATAGGGGAGATGCATCTACCTGTCTGAGTGTTGTTTTTTTGTTTTTTTTGGGGGGGGGGGCGGGCTACATACATAAAAAAACAGAGGTGGTGTACCTTCCTTTTACATGCAGGTTTACCTATCTATTATATTGGGTATTAAAACAAGACTACTACTGGGGGCAAGAAAAAGTTTCATAACAATCTTAGGGCACTTTTACTGCTTCAGTGATACTGTAGTTTAAGCATTATTAAAGTTTGGAGCACTATGGGTGGAGAAGTGGGGAGAGTGCTGGAAAAGTGAGAAATCAAAGATGTTTGTCAAATTCTGAAGAGATGAGTTGTGGTTGACAGCTGTCACCATGGTGGTCCAAGCCAGATGGAGAAGAAAAGAAAAAAATAATTACTCCAATCAGGGAAGATATCACTTATGAGTCACTAGATGTTACTGTAATGTAATCATGTACACTGACTGCAGAGTATCTGGGTAGAACTGGTAACCATCAATACATTATGGTAATATGGTAATATTATTGGTCTTAGTACAAAGGTGTATATCCAGGAACAATATGGTAGTATTATTCATTCACTATAGGTTATGTTTAGAAGCATGTATAATAATTATAGTAGTTTAAAACAAGCTTTGATCAATATAGAAAATAATAGCTCATTTGTTAATAGTACTACAGTGAAGGAAATAAGTATTTGATCCATTGTTGACTATATAAGTTTGCCCACTGACAAAGACATGAATAGTCTATAATTTTAAGGGTAGGTTAATTTTAACATTGAGAGAGAGAATATCCAAAATAAAATCCAGACAATCACATATATAAATTATATAAATTTATTTGCATTTTGCTGAGAAATAAGTATTTGATCCCCTACCAACCATTAAGAGTTCTGGTTCCTAAGCAACTCATTACCTGCATTAAAGCCAGCTGTCTTAAATAGTCACCTTTATAAAAGACTCCTGTCCACAGACTCAATTAATCAGTCAGACTCTAAACTCTACAACATGGGCAAGACCAAAGACCTTTCTAAGCATGTCAGGGACAAAATCATAAACCTGCTCAAAGCTGGAATGGGCTACAAAACCATAAGTAAGACATTGGGTCAGAAGGAGACACCTGTTGTTGCAATACTAAGAAAATGGAAGAAATACAACATGACTGTCAATTGAAATTGATCTGGGGCACCATGTAAAATCTCACCTCGTGGGGTATCCTTGATCATGAGGAAGGTGAGAGATCAGCCTAACACTACACGTGGGGAGCGTAATAATCTCAAGGCAACTGGGACCACAGTCACCAAGAAAACCATTGGTAACACATTACGCCGTAATGTTTTAAAATCCTGCAGTGCCCGCAAGGTCCCCTGCTCAAGAAGCCATATGTGCAGGCCCATCTGAAGTTTGCCAATGACGTTTTCCTTCACTGTAGGTAGGGAAACTATTCAGAAACTATCCCTGTTTCTAAGGGTGTTAGGATGATACATCCCTATATAGTCAAATCTCACAAGTGAATAGGAATAAACATTGTTTGACCTGCTGTATTTGGTATGAAGTGACACATTCAGCTATGAACAGAAAGGGCCTGGTATATCAAAACTGTCTAACACTTAGGGCCTGAAGTATGAAAACTATCCAGCTCTAAGACTTTCTCTGTTGCCCACAGCAACCAATCAGAACTCCCCTTTCATTTCATATAGTGCTCAAAAAAAAATAAAAGGGGAGCTCTGAGCAAAAAAGTTAGTCTTATTAGCTATTTTTAGCTATTATATTCTAAATTGATTAAAACATGTTTTAATTCCACATGTTTCTAAACATAACTTATAGTGAATGAATGATACTACCACATTGTTCCCGAATATAAACCATTATACTAAGACCAATAATAAGTTTAAATACAGTATTTTGTATCTCATAATATTGGACTCTAATTATTGTTCTTTTGTTCTGATATGTGTATTGGAATGCTTCTAAGATTGAATAATATGATGATATGGTCTAAATAAGCTCATCCATTAAAAAGAACAACATTTTTTGAAGGCCGTGATAGTCGTCCTCGTCCAAGGCAGACTATCGTTAAATATCTGAACTTTGCTGACAAATCAGAAATATTGAAGACCTTCGTTCTGATCTCCGTTATCAAGGTTGCAAACTACTAGTCTTCGAGGACTTTTCGGCAGAGGTTGCCAAGCGTAGAAGGGTTTTTTCAACTATCTGCACGACATTATTTAATAAACAGGAAACATTTGTGCTTCTCTACCCTGCAGCTCTCCACATCTTCCACAAAAATGGAAACTCCTCTACTTTCCATACCCCCGCAGAAGCCCAGGCCTATATAGACAGAGCCCAGTCTTCTGCTAAAGAGTGTTCTCCTTCCCGCACGACCCAGAGGAACTTCTCTACCCCTGATCCCACCGATAGCCCAAGATCGCCACGAGATCACAACACTACCCGGCACTTGGAGAGCCCGAAAGAACAGCGCAAGTGTTCGGCCGCAGCTTTGAAAACTTGAAAGTGGAAACGGATACTGAATAACTTTGGCCTAAAAGCCATTTCTCTGTTTGATGCTCTAATTCTAGTGGACTTTAGGGGACGTTCGGTGGGGTTTGGATGCACTCCAGCTTTTTGAGCCTCAATCAGGCAATCTTTCTGTGAATGCCCCCCCCCCCCCTCCCTCACCTCTTGACGGTTCCTTGCCCTTGCTAGTGTGAGGGCGAGAAGCTACTGGGGGGAACATCCCAACCACATCTTGGAACATTCAATCAGACACTAAGGTTAAATGTCATCATAATGACTCATAGGATCTTTAAGGTCACTGACGCTCCGGAGAGAGTATTCTTGGAGTTCGCTGTTAGATCTAGATGCTGGAAAAAAGTGAGGTCCACAAGCACCGACTCATAGGGGAAGACGGTTTTACCCACTCCCCTATATGGTGCACGGGAAGGCCACAGCTTCCCCCGCAAAAGGCCCTATTTGTTTTTGGTTATGGGCCATCCGTTTTGTCACAGTTTATATGTTTGATGTATGTTTTCAGAACTGTATTGAGCCACTGGATCTTCGTCACCTGGGGTTGGCTTATAGAGCAGTCAAGTCTGTTAACCTAGATACCTTGAGAATTATCACTCGCCCTCTTCCTTATGATTAACCTGATTTCGTGGAATGTCAAAGGTTTACGGTCGCCTGGTCCTGAACCATTTAAAAAAAGTTGAATGCAGACATCTCCCTGCTTCAGGAGACTCATTTGGAGAAGGGTGACTTTTTCAGGTTAAAAAAGGTGTGGGTGGGTCAAATCTTTGGCTCCTCTGCTGTAGGGAAAAAAGGTGGAGTTGCCATACTTCTGCATAAAAATCTCAAATGCTCTGTGATAGAAGAAGAGGCAGACTCAAACGGTAGACTTGTAAAACTTCTGCTATCACTTGCAAACTCCAAGGTAGCGATATATAATGTATATGGCCCAAAGGGAGAAAACAAGGCTTTTTTTAAAAAAGATCTTTCTTAATTAAAATACCACCTGACCCTACCCCTTTTAAGATACAGGGGGAGATTTAAATACTGTCCACAACACCTTTGAAGACAAATCTTTTTCAAGCGGTTGCAAAAGAACCACATTGGAACATTTTTTGGAGCTAACTCACATGAGAGATACTTGGAGAGAGTTCCACCCAGAAGGAAGGGACTTTACTTTTTTCTCTAGCCCTCATTAATGCATTGACTATTTTTTGACTTCTCCTGCAATGTCAACTCGGGTAAAAGCGACATCCATAACGGACCTGATCATATCAGATCATGCTCCGATATCATTAGAAATTTATGACTTTACCCACAGGGGTAGTGAATTTGTATGGCGTTTCCCTTCTTATCTATACAAAGAGGATTTTGGGAACATACTCTGAGGGTGATGGTTAGAATATAGCAAAGATAATCTAGCACATGTGGACACGCCCCACTTATACTGGGAAGCTGCAAAGGTAGTCCTAAGAGACCGCATCATATCCTACATAACTTCTAAGAAAAAGCAAATAACGTCTAAAATTTACGAATTTACACATAGTTGGAGGCAACCCTACAACTCATCTAAACCACGACAACTGGAAGGCGACAAAACATGAGTACGAACATTGACTGTCGCAACGGGAACTAACTCGCAAATCGCTTCACGACTCGTGACTCTCTAGGTTCGGGAACTAGCCAGGTAGACTTCTGGCCCATTTAGCTAGGGGAATGATACCCCCTAATACCATACATGTCATAAAAAATGAACATGGCGATCCTCAACATGATGGTAGAGACATAACCCAGATATTTAAAAACTACTATTCTGAGCCAGAACCGGATATGGGAGAGGCAGACCGCCTGTTAGGCAAGACCCCCCTTCCGTCTCTATCACAGGATGAAAGGGACTTTCTGTGGGCTCCCATTTCGGAAGAGATCTTGACCTAAACAATCCGTAAGCTAGCCAACCAAAAGGCACCAGGGCCAGACGGTTATACGTCAGAATTTTTTAAAATACTTCTCCCAGAAATTACGCCTACGTTAGTAGCACTCTACAACTCATTCCTGTCAGGGAGCAATATCCCAAAATACATGAACGAAGCCCATATACGGGTACTACCAAAGACAGACAGAGATCCCTCAGACCCGACCTCCTATCGCCCCATATCACTCATCAACATTGACCTTAAAATTGTCTCCAAAATTATGGCAGACTGCCTAGCATTCCTCCTGCCTAAACTAATCTCCAACCCTCAGGTGGGATTTGTCCAGAATATATCGGCGGTCACCAATATCCGCTAGGTCTTAACAGTGTTGGATGCTATCAAGGCTAACCCCTTAAAGCACAAATCCCCGGCCCTACTGACAATCGATGCAGAAAAAGCATTTGATAGCGTCAGTTGGGCCAGGTTAGGCAAAGTGTTAGACCGCATGGGCTTTCAAGGGACCTTTGTGCAGTATATTTCCTCCCTAAACTCGAATCCCACAGTCAGAATAGTTATCCTGGGCTTTCTGTCCAACGCTTTCCCGCTATGGAGAGGTACCAGACAGGGATGCCCCCTTCCCCTCCTTCTCTTTAATCTGGCAATGGAACCACTATCCCGATGCTTTCAATCTTTGCAGGAATTTGACGATATAAGGGTAGGGAAGTGTACGTTAAAAATCGCCCTTTTTGCGGATGATCTCCTTTTTTTCTGTGCCCATCCGGATATGGACGCCCCATTAATTGTAGACACTCTCGTTCATTTTGGCAAGTGTTCCGGATTCAAAAGAAATATTTGCAAGTCTGAACTACTAGACATCTCCCCGCCAGGTGCCACAAGCAGTAAGCTTAAGCGTTCCTGTCATTCTGAAGTCACAGTAGCAAAGACCGCTATCAAGTATCTAGGCATTAAAATAGGAAAGTCCCCCGAATCACTATACAACCTAAATTTCCCACCATTAATTAGTAAATTAGTACTGAACTATCCAGATGGACAACCCTACCACTACCTCTATTGGCCATTTAATTAAAATGGTGAGCTTTTCAAGGCTACTCTATCAATTACAAACCATTCCCCTCTTACATAAACACACCTGTGTAAATAAACTTAACTCTGCTTTCCTTAAGTACATTTGGAGAAACAAGTGCCCACGAATCGCCCTCAGGAAGCTGACCTTACCAAAGGAACTGGGTGGATTGAATCTACCCAATATCAGAGCCTACAATCTAGCCGCCCTGCTCCGTCATGGTATCAACTGGGTCAAAAATACCGCCATCCATTCTAACACGGCCCTTGAAAATAGTCTGGTAACATCTTGGAATTTGAAGGCTCTTCTACATACCTCATATACGGCGCTAGGCAAAGTCTAATTTTTAGAGATACCATAAGTGCCTGGAAGGCAGCACGAAAACTTTATCACCTTCCATATCAAGTCAGCAAGTACCTGTCCTGGAAGGGTCACCCAGAATTTCCCCAAGGGATTGATTAAGGTTCTCTTCAATGGTGTAAGTCAGAGGCTTGTGGAGTAATGAACGGGTTTAAATGTGGGGAACGGCGTTTCCCCCTTTTTCGAGGAGTGCGAGTGTTTCCCCACCGGGCCCAAAACGTTCTTAGCATACAGACAAGTTCTGAGCTTCATGAAATCTAAAGTAAATTCTATAACGCGTCTTGTTGCACCCAACCGATTTGATAACTTGGTGGGTCTAGCTAGCTCCATACACTCTTTATTGCACCTCTATTCGGGCCTTCGCTGGCCCAAGGAGGAAGACTTAGCCAGTGGACTTTTTAAGGGCTGGGAAAGGGCTTTCCTGGATATGGATATCGCGGGGGATGGGCTTTAAGGGGTTTGGAAAACATAGAAAAGATGTGAATGAAACTTGAGAGACCACCTATTTCCGCAAGCCCATAGTGGGATACGGTCAACATCACGCCTCATCCGGCCTTCCCAGACCGTCTCACAGCTTGCCCTAAATGTTCGACCCCCCCGTGCAGACTTGGCCCATTGTTCATGGCGGTGCTCTGAAGTACAGAACTTCTGGTCCAGGTGGGCCCCTTTTTTGAACACAAAACCCAGGGCTTTTGCAATTAGACCCTAAACAACTTTTGTTTCATGATATCCAAGCGCATAACAGCACTACTCGATCCAAAAAAGTTCTACATATCTTTTTGTTGGCGGCAAAGTGTAGCTTGCTGGAAAAATGGTTGACTCCCGGGGTCCCGTCCCTAAACATGGTGGTGAAAGAAGTGCAGCAACACATGTTAATGTATAAAATAATCACATTGTGCAAAAAAGAAACCCAGACAGGGCAATTTTTCAGCATATGGCAAGGTTTTATTGAGGCGTTTCTCTCAGATCCACAGATATCCTCTTTAATGTAATCATTCTATGGCACTACTTGGTACTGGAAAGCTCAGCTAGCAGGGTCTTTAGGGAGATCCAGGTCAATCGGAAAATCATTCCCCCCCACTTGGACGAAGATTTTAAAAATAGGCTTATAGCTTTTGCTAGATCCAACTTCAAAATCCAGTGGCTCTGGGTAACATTATAAAGGTTTATATTAAATTCTTGTTTTGACTGCTCTTAAACAAATATGATTAGTCAGAGTAGCCTTCTTCTCTTGTCAACAACACACAGAATATCCGCTATGATAGGGGACTTAAGGAATCGGCAGGGATTCTGTCTCTGTAGATACTTGTTCTTCTTACTCTTGATGTACTTGTAGGTTTACTCTTTGTTACCTTAGTTTCAAATGATTCTTTTGTTATATTTTGTATTTACTTTGGAAAATCAATAAATTGTCTTAATAAAAAAAAAGAACAACATTTTTTTAATATCACAGGGTTTGTGGATTTTTGGGGGCTTAGAAGATTCAAGTTAAACCACTGAATCTGAAAAAAATGCTTGTTCCCAAAGGGTTCCCAAGACAATAAACACTGATAACGGGATATAACTTAAAAAAGTTTTGTTAAAAAGCATTTAGCATAGCAGAGCTAAATAACGCTTTACACCTGTTGTACATATGCTAAAGAAGAAAATACTCTGATAAAACAAGCTCACTAGTAATACAGTATGTCTAATCTGCCAGTTTAACTGTGGTTTGTACTTCATTTTAGATTCAATAAAATAAACAAAATGCATTATTTTAATAAATTTTATTTTAATGGGAAAACCAAGAAAATTATATCCACTTAAAAAAAACCTTTAAAATAGAACTAAATAGGCAATGAACTACTATACAAACATCTTTCTCATTTGTATTTGAAGACAAGAAAATATCAGTAATAAAAAAAAAAAATAGTTTTATATTTCACAGATCTCACGATATCTTATTGTTCATTGGGGACACCTACTAAGGTAGCTGAAGAGTAGTGCTTCTCAAGTAGCTCTCTATTTGGTTCAAGTTTAGCACAGTTGAAGTTATCATAATATTCGGGTTTGGGACATCCTGAACTCAAATCCCATCAAAGTCTATGGGCAAAAAATATGCACGTGTATTATTTTCTGTCCTCTAGCAATCACTTGCAGCAGCCACATGCTTCTAAATTGCATAGGAACACCACCAAACATCTGTGGTACATCTGAAGAACCCTAGGGTTAGAGTTAGGGTTAACTTTAACCCTGGGGTTCCTCAAATGAGGACGTGCCTCATTCTAGACTTGCCTCAGATGGGTCCCAGATGTGCCCTACAGTTAGGGTTGTAGTTGGGTTTGAGTTGATTTTTTGGAAAATGTGGGCAAAATTGACTGATCCAAATCGAATCGCTGAAATTTGGATTCGAATATGACTTTGAGCCGAATATGAAACCTAATACTACTGAAGAGTATCTTTTAGAAAGACTTCTGAACTTAGTCCCTAACAGCAGGGCTGTAAGGAAAATGTCATACATTAAAATAGATTTGTGCAGCTCAATTTTTCTGTCCCTAACTATTTAAAACACTTAAAGGGGTTATCAAGGAGTTTAAAGATTTTATACAACACTATAAACAGCATTCATATTGAAAAGTAAAGCTATCCCATTAACTTCATGTGTTGCTTTTCTTTTCTCTTGCCTCCTTATTCATCTATCATAAGATCAGTGAAATTTCCTGCTTGTGAGAGGGTTAGAAGTTCTCTAGCAGCTCTTTCATACAGGTCTCAGAATCCATTGCAGTAATAATCTAGGACTTCTCTGCACCCATCCCCTAATCCTCCTAGCACTGTGCAGCCTTACATCATCCTTCTCTCCTTCTCAGACACGTGCACTTCATGCCCCTGCATCTCTGCTACACTTCACTTGCTGGTTGCCTGTAGCAGACTGTATGCAGTACTGTGCACCAATCAGTTTGTAACATGATAAAAAAAAAAACATTCTTTCCTCACCCCATAATATATGTAATTCATGTACAAATATATGTAAAATTTGGTTTATTTATTTCTATGTATGTGCTGTACATCCACCACAGCAGGTACACAGCTATCCCATCATTGTAACTGATTGCTGTGGGAAATGTGGCATCACCCAGCTTTCCTGTACACTAGATAGCCTAACTAGCATCCAAGAAAGGTGGGTGACATCACATCTCCCATGGCAATCAGTTTTGGATCATGGAAAAGTGTGCCTGCTGTAGAGGATGTATCATCATTCCTGCACACAGAGATGTCAGGGCAGTGTCTCATAATGCTTTACACTGGCAGCATTACTTTATAAAGAACAGTAGGCAGACTTTTTTCTGACTGCTGCTGGATAATCTCAGAGGTCCTAATGCACATTCAGCCAATCAACCAATGCAAGTTTTCTGACCAGGTGAAAATGTCTATTTAGCAAATTTATCAAAAAGACCGTGCACAATAATGAAGGCACCTAGACTCTAGCAACTAATAGTGATGAGTCACTATGTACACATAGTTATCCCTGTATATCTCCACAGCACTCTACTTGAATTATTACATTCCTATCAGCACCTCTGTTTACATAAAGACTGATGAGTTACTGTATGCATCTAGCTCTTCTCTGCTAACTACAGGGGAATGTTTCTGAGCTGAGCCTGGCTTCAAAGCACACCCACTGAGTGATGACAAAACGTCTATTGAGGCCATGTAATCCATGGACGTCACATGGTATGCAGAAAGTAGGAAGGAAGGGAGTAAAGGGCTCTCGGCTTGGTTTTATAAAGCAGAACAGGTAAATAATTTTGTATCAATTACAAAGTTCAATATTATTAAATTGTGAGCTCTATAACAAATAAAAAGAGAAGCCCTTTAATTTAATTTTACATAAATGTAATTTAATTTTCAATTCACAAAAACTGTTTGGCTCTAAGGGCCACATGTATGAACCTGTTTAGGCCTGAAACTCACTTTTTTGCCCATAGTAACCTAGGGACAGAAGAGTAAGTTTTAGACCTAAACAAGTTCATACATGTGGCCCTAAGTGTTAAAAATTGCCATATCCTTTGGTTAGCCTTCTATAGTACCATACATAGACAAAACAACTACCCTTTAAAGAATGTTTTTTACTGTTTGTCCATTACATATTGGCATTTTATGTAACATATACCATCACATCACTTACATTACATACATGTTGTAGTAGGTACATCATACCTTTTTGAAACATTTAGGCATTTTTAACCCATTTTTTAAACAGTAGATATCACACATTTAGAATAATGCAAGCAATATATAGTTGTCACTAATGAATCCTCTCTACCACTTTTTTAATTGTAAATAACAGATAAAATAAATTGCAATGTTCTAATGATAAGGACACTTTTGATGAAAATTATTATCTGCTTTTTCCAATAACAATATCCTATGGCTGTTGCACTCTCTCCCAGAGGTGGCATCGTCATCACTACAGCCACTGATTGGCCGCAGTGGTCACATGCCATTGACTGACATCACTTTTCAGAAGACAACGGCTCTATGTGGTGATGTCAGGCATTGCACAGCAGCACTACAGCCAATTACTGCCTGCTGGAACAAATGCTAAACAGAAGAACGGGGGAGACTGCGGGCGGCGTCAGTACTGGAACGATAAGTACAGAGGTGAGTATGAGCTTTTTTACTTTGATATAGCAGCATAAATTTCTAAAAAGAAAAAAAAACATGGACAACTCCTTTAAGTATATCATGTCTGATAATTGTGGTGCTTTTTACGTCAACTTTTCACATCCCTATGTCCTGGACAACTTCAAGCAGAATTATTTACATCATATATATAATGCTCATTTAAATTTAAATATATATATATATATATATATATATATATATTATTATATTATATATATATATATATATATAATATATATATATATTATATATAAAATCAATTCATAGATATCTGTGGAGCACTTTTGCTCGCTGGAAAAAAATCCTGATATATGTGCCAATACATACTTATATGCTTGTTAAGTTAGGATCTTTCAACTGTAATAAAAGGCACTTTTCAATGCAGTTGTATACAAAATGAACTTTATGGAAGGAAAATAAGCTCAAGTTGAATTTAGCCTTAACTGACTGTAAAATTACCACCCTTAGTTTGTATACCCAGGAGTTTTTTCAATATATTTGTCAGTTTTCTGTTTCCAGAAATTAAAATAACAGAGTTTATTGTAGGAAAAATGGAAACAAAAACTAAACACAGGGTCAACATTATGCAATATGGAGAGATAACAGGATTGTACATTAAAGTAAAAGAGCCATAGAAGATCAAGTAAATTATTAGTAGCAAAGTCACAGTTCTAGCTGCTGATCGATGAGAACTCATTTTAGATTTTCCTAGACCTTCACTTTTCCTTCTCATCCTCATCATGTGATTTCACAGAGAAGTGATGATTCCCCGCCGGTGAAAATAATTATTATGAAAGAAGCAGAAGCGACAATAATTATCACATGAAACATACAATTGCATCTACTACCAAATGCATCAAACACTGCTGTTGTTCGGTTTCCTGTAATATTTAGTGTCCTGAATGACATGTGAAAGTATAAATCCCAGTAGGCTGGCATCCCGGCACACCAAGACAGGACCACAGACATAGTTAGCATCCAAGGCACCAATGTTGAAAGCTTTGACTTTAACTTGAAAAATAATTTTCCTCGAAGATTAATGATCTTCACAAAGTAGTAGAAGCAGAGACAGGTGGAGCACCAGAGACTAGAGAATGAATATGTAGCTTGCATGGCTATAACCATGTAGATTACCCAATCTTTAAAGTAGTATTCAGGATATAAGAAGAATGCAATCTCCTGGAAGACAACAGATCCTTGAAGAAGCATGTTGGAAATTCCTATTCCACTGAGAATAAGATTACAAGGGTTAAGCTCATAGGTCCGTAGCCAGTCTACAAGGTGAACTATAAAGATAAAACCATTTCCTGTTACACCTGTCACAAGAAATACACAGTGGACAATCACATAAATAACAGCAAGAGACACCATGTTCGTAATATAGAAAGATTTATAGTAAGTGTTTTACAGATTACCAGATTGGGTTTCCTTTCTTATTTTGCTCAAATGAAGAACTTTGGAGACTTTGATTTGGATCTTTCTGTTGATCTTCACAATTAGTGTTTTAAAAGGATGAAATCTTCTTGGATTGTTGAAACCTAAGGTTCTTGTATTATGGGGAAAGGTGACGTGTTTTCATGATGATTCCTCAGTATTCTTAAGTGTGCAGATTCCAAAATGTTTTATTTTTCATTGTCCTTCTTGCTTAAAACAGATGGTCCGAACCCACACTGTTTTACAAGTGCATAACAAAAATGACATATTTGCAAGTCAATAGAATATATTTCAATTTATTTTCCATGTTTCATTAGAAGAATACAAATTAGGTGGTCAACAACATTTATCTTTTCTCATGACAGCAATATCCTTTACATCCAAGTAAATACCTATATTCAATGTCACATACATTTTTTTCTCCAAGTGACGATAAATCCTAGCCTGTCAATACCTGTCAATAGTTTAGTATAGGTGCTTCAAGCATGTGCATACTGTATACAGCATAGACATAAACCTTAACCCTTGAAGAACCACATTTTTAGGCTATGTCTACACTGCATCGGACAAAAAACCGGCCTGAAAGCAGCCGTTTTTTCTCCAATGCAGGACCGCGGCTTTTGTCACGCTTTGTGCAAAAACCGCAGTCACGTCTCGTTTTACTAACGTCGCACATACAATAGTACGGCAAGAAAACGAGAAGCGACGGTGTATTATACAACCCGTTGTATAATACGCCGCTGCCGAAAGACGGACGGAGAAAAGACGAGCTGTGTAGACTGCAGCTCGTCTTTCCTATTGCCGTCTATGGGGCCGAAGGAACGATCGTATCTTTGGCGCTTTTAAAAAACGCGCCGAAGATATGATCGCTCCTGTGCAGTGTAGACATAGCCTTAGAGTAATAAGGACCAAGCATTTTTTTCATTATCACATTCTAATAGCCTATATGTTTTTATGTAGCCTATGAGGGCTTGATACCAAATATGTGTATTTTTATTGCAGTATTTTCATACCATAAAAACATGTTTTGTGGAAGAACTTCATTTTAATGTTGCCAAATTCCAGGAGCCATACATTTCTAAATGTTTTTTTTTTCTGTATGCAGTTGCATGAAGGTGTGTTTTTTGTGTGATATGTTGGTACTATTTTTGAGTACATATAACGTGTTCATTACTTTTTTATAAATTTTTATGACGTTATAGTAGGATAAAAGTAGTAACATCAGCATCAGTTTTTTTGTTTTTGTAACCCATGAACTGTGTGGGATAACTAATACATGTGCTCTTTATTTCTTGGGTCATTACAATTGGAACCTTATCACATACTATATGTAGTTTTTGGAAGGTAATTTATTTAAATAAATGAATGAAAAAATTAGTTTATTAACTTTGTAAGGGGTGGGGCTTTTTTAAATAAAACTTTCCCTTTTTTACCCCACTAAGGGACTTAAAGCAGTGATTTTATTATTGCCTGTATAATGGAAGACTTTGGAATAGTAGTACAGATTTCAGAATCGGTTCACATCTGCGTCAGAGATTCCATTTGCAACTTCCTTTGCAGAAGCGATGCCATGTCCATGAAATCACTGACAACAACAGCGTTGGATTGATATTTCTAATGTACACAAAATTTGCTGGTTTCAATTATATTTGTTACGTGTCATACGTAGTGTTGCATGAATAGGGCCCTGATTGTTTCGACACTGGTTGAATATAACTAAAGAAAAATTGGGCTGAGGATTCTCTAGCTTTGTCCCTATCTCTAACCCCATCCATAATACTAACCCTGAGTTAGGGTTAGGCTTTTTAGGATACTTTAGGAGTTAAGTTACCTTTCAGCACTGTTCCAGGCTTCTCACTGCACATCATTTCCGGTGTGACTGTTTAACAGCACTTTTTCTTCCCTAAGTTACCCTTATGTCATGGAAAGGAGAAGTGGCATTGGATGTGATTTCAGACATCTTGCTGGAAAACTAACAAAAAGAGGGGCACTGTAACGGTCTGGTAGTGGATCCGCTAGACCACCGCAGACGATGGTGGAAGCCCACACCAGGGAGCGGATTCTAAGTAGGTCCCGGCATTCACCAGAGCCCGCCGCAAAGCGGGATGGACTTGCTGCGGCGGGAGTCTACCAGGTCGCTTCCACTGGCGGGGCTTGCCTGCGGTGGCGGCCAAGGGTAGGTGTGGTACAGATTCGATAGGCAGGCTCGGAGTCGAGGACAGGCAGGAGGTCAGGACAGGTGGCTCTGGTTCGTAAACGTGGACAGGCAAAGGGTCTGGGCAGGCGGCAAGATTCGTGGTCGGTAAACGTAGGCTAGCGGTTCGGTACACGGTAGACAAGACTAGACTGGACTTCTGGAATGCTTTCTCCAAAGGCATGAACACTAAGGATCCAGCAAGGCTGCCAGGAAGAGGCCGGATTTAAATAGGAACAGTGCCCGGCAATGACCAATTACCGGCGCACTGTCCCTTTAAATTTCACACTGCCGGGTGCGCGCGCGCCCTAGTGTGCGGCGCCGCGGGACAGAGACAGACAGAGCAGGAGCGTGGCCGGGTAAGTGAACGCCGGCATTGACAGGGGGGTGAGCGGACCCCGATCCCGACGTGCGGTACGGGGCGCCGCTCGGTGTCGGGGCACGGATGCGCCTGCGACCCGGGACGAGGGTCGCAGGGGCATCGTGACAGGCCCCACCACAATTAATAACAGGGTGCTGCCAAATGTACCACTAAAGCCTGATGAAATACAAGAACTATAAGGGTAAGAAAGAATAGTGCACCACACAATACAATAACATGCAAAAAGTGAAGGATTTTTTGTATTTTCGGTGCTGTTAGGATTTTCAAAGTGCTAAAAATATGATCGTTCGTGCAGCCACATAGACTACAATAGAAAAGAGGAGCTGCAGTCTCCACAGCTCGTTTTTTCTACGATTGTCTTTCGGCGCTGGCATATTATACAACATGTTGTATAATATGGCCCTGTTTTAGTTTTCTCAGCATCTTCAAAAAATAGAGAAGTGACCGTGGTTTTTGCGCAAAACGTGACAAAAAAACCAGATTGTGCATCTGAAAAAAAAAACTTCCGCTTTCGGCCGTTTTTTGCCCGATTCAGTATAGCCATAGCCTAAGACTTAAAAACAATTAAAAACAGCTCCAAGAAAAAGGAGCTTTAAAAGGATAACCATGATCCCCCCCAAAAAAATAAATAAATAGAGGTGGTCCAACTACAGTCCCACAAGCTTAAAATACAGCATGCATTAAAATCAAAGGGAAACCCAAAGTCTTCAAAGTCGGGAGGTAAATAATAAAATACTGCACAATGTAGTAGCAGTCTGTACACACAGTAAACAAACAACAGATGGTCTAAAACAGAAAATAAGGATTAAAGCAGGCAACACACAAATAGATGTAGAAATAAATACGGAATCATCCTCAAAGCAATAACAGACAACAAAAATCAAAAAAGATGCGTTAAGAGTACCATAATAAACCAGGAATTGTAAGGGAATCTAAGTGAGGAACAAACCTCATGCGTATTGCCACTAAGCATGGGATTTTTTCTCTCTGTTGCAGGGGTAGGAACATTAAGGGTAGGGTTGATCTCTTAGAGATTTTAGCCAAAATTTGATTTCGGTCTACACAAATTGCTTAATTGGTGTCAAATCTTCAGCACCTCACTAGTCAAACGGACTACAAATATAACATCACCTGTACTTTGTTAGTACAACATGTAGCAGTGGCTAATAGTGCATATATCTAGAAGCAATAGTTACATTGCATTTTTGCTGATGATATCCACAATTCTAATTAATAAATTAATATCATCCTTGACTTTTAAAAGAAACACTCAGACCTTTTTGGTCTCATTTTATTAACTTAACTCATTGCTCATTACGATGGAGTTAGGATCATGCATGCAAGGATCCTGTTCAAATATTCTTATAAGGTCTAGGGAAAAAAGAGCAAGAATCTCTAGACCCATCTATTGAAAGTGACATCTCTCACAGCCAAATCTGACCCATTAAATAGCCTTACAACATGACTGCGAATGTTCCAGGTATTATGTCCCATAGACCTGTTTAGGTCTAAATCTCACTTTTTTGCCCATAGGTTACTATGGGCAAAAGAGTGAGTTTTAGACCTAAACAGTTTCATACATGTGGCCCTCAGTGTGCCACTGTAAGATGTCTTTGTAAGGCATTTTATTCCCTCCTATAAGCAATGCCCCCAGAGAAGAACTCTTTCAAAATACAGCAAATCACACATTTTAGAACCATAGAATTGTAAGGGTGTCATACTACAAATTTTTTATCACATATCAAATAGATCTGAATTATGGCCACAAGGATTTCCTCCAAAAGCTAATTATTTTTTAGTACATTTGGAAAATGTGCAGCCCCCAACCATCTGGTCACAGTCATGCTTGTCTGCTTGCTTGTTTTTTCCATGTCAAAGAGAAGAGAAGTAGCATGGGAGCAGGAATAGGTAAGAACTAATAGTGCACCGTGCAAGTTATGTCTGAGACTTCAATATGTTGGCAGAATGGGAATCTCCTGACTGCTGCTAGAAAAGAGTGCGTGAGATGGATAGCTTGCCGTGCATGAGTGCAGCTATCTTTAATTTAGTTAATTTAATTAGTAAAATATTTAGCTGTTTCATCTACTCACATAAACTACAATGGAGAGAGCTGCATGTATTGTTTCTTCTTTTTTGGTGTGCAAATGGTGGAAAGTTTGTCACATAATCTCCAAAAAATTGGGAATCTCGCAAGAGAACAAAGAGTGACTTTTGATCACTATATTTACTATTTTGCCATAGGCAAACTTAAACTCTATCAGTTCTCTATCTGTTAAACACTAAAACGTAACTTTTATTATATCTAACTCAACCTCTATACACACTATTTAAAAACCTGATCTCTAACCTCATCATTTAACCCTTTTTGCTTCTGAAAGAGGGAATAACTCCCTTTCTATTATCAAGTCTGGTGGAACCCCACCTACTAACAGGGGAGCCTTATATCTATAGCAAAGTACTAGCTTCAGTAAGGGATCCCAAGCCAACTACTTGGGCAGTCGTCCCTAATCTCATAGACACAGAACAAATAAGGCCCCCTTGTGACACCGTCTGCAGCAGGTGACACTTGTAGACAGAGGTGAGAGATCACAATTTAAAACGTCATATCTGACCTCGCCGACATGTTTCGCCAGCTAACCTGGCTTTATTAAGGCTTAGAGGTCTGATGGAGTTTAAGTTTGCCTATGGCAAAATAGTGAATATAGTGAGCAAATGGTGGAAAGGGCACCACTATATTCCTGTTAGGTACTGGTTACACTTCCAGGACTCCCACTGTTAAATAATAATTTCAAATCCTTTTGTTTGATATTTCATAAATGTTACAAATGATAATACCCCTTTAAGTTTTATTACAGCCTTTATGTTTGATTTCAGTCTAACAATGTGACCTACAGACCAGGCAAATGTGGCAGGCAATTAGATAATACAAAGAGTGAGCTACAAACACCAGACATTGGACACTTCATAGATGAGTGTTTATTCTGAAAATACATTATTTTTATTTGACATATTTAACTGTTAAACATCATAGTAATAATGAAACAATCTTTTTTAAAGAAGTAAACCTGCAAGATATGAAATCAAATTTGAAGTAATCTTTAAAAACAAAGAAACTGTCTTCGGAGTACATATCCTTGGTGAACATAAGGCCTGAGCAAGAACTCAGTGCAGCAATGTATTTAGTGCATCCTTCTAATATTGACCACAAAATGGAATACTAGTCTAGAAAAGTTTTTTTTTTAGATTTTTTTCTAGAGTTGAATTCCCTTAGAAAAAATGGCTACATGTGTCAAAGACTAAAATGACCAAAAATTGCACACAAATATCCATTATAAGAGTTCAAAGTACAGCCATGTTTGGCTTTACTTCAAACTCCCATACAACAGAAGGGAGAGTTGTGTGCAAGCGCAACCGACTTTCCATTATGAGACAACACTTTCAGGGGTCCAAACGTGGGACCCGCACCTACAAACTTTGATGATATAGCCTATTGATATAACAGCAACATCTATGATGGGAACATCAATAAACAACAATATAGACCACCTCTTAAATATAATCTTAAAGCACCACCTCTTAAAGCAATCTTCATCGCTTTTTTTGTTAGCAAGTATTTACTTCCTCATGATATTTCTTTAAAACAATCACATTTATTCTCATATCTTTCTTTAAAAACGTCTCATGTCAATGCATGACAAAGAGGGTGGGACCCTCGAAATGTAGCGAACATGCTACAGAGGAAGGATGATGGCAGCTACTACTCCTAGCTGAATTGACTGCTCCATACAGGACAGAATGTAAGACTGTTTATATTTATATGCCATAATCTGGATTGTCTGCACTGTGTCTCAGAGACATTTTTAAAGAAAAGTTTGAGAAAAAAGTGATTGTTTTAAGAAAATAATATAAGAAATTTTATTCAACAAAAAAGTGATGAACTTGCATATTTTAAGGGTAGTCTATTTTTTGTTTTTTTGAATTTGCTCCTAAACTGCCTTTTCATGTGTTTAGTAAAAGTGTTTTTGAATTATAGTGATTGCGATATGATGGGAACATCCCTTGATGGTTTAGCTCCACTCCTTTCACTAAAGAACTTTTAAATTTGTCATAGAATACAAGTAAAATTAAAGAGTGAAAATGGTAATAAAATAAACTAATAGAAAAACATATGGTACGTTATTAGGAGTGACATTAGTCTTCAAGTCTCTGAAAAGAGACTTTATGTAGTTTATGGTTTAAATAAAAAAATAAAAAATCCCAAATCATACGTTTATTGTTGTGGTAATCACTGATCGTCAGTGGTCATATGGTATTAGTAAGTTGTAACATTGACTTCTGTATTGCCAACTCTTGGCTGCATACCAAGAAGTTTCTTCAAAACATTGGTAAGTTTTCTGTTTCCAAAGATTAAAATAATAGAATTTATTGATGGGAAACAGGAGATGATAATTAAACAAAGAGTCATTGTTATGTCATTTGGAAAACCTAAAGGATTGTAAATTAACATAAAAGAGCCATAAAAAGCGGAAAATTTAACCGGATAAAGTAAAATTTCTAGTGTGATAAAGGGGTTTTTTGATTCTTTGCATCCCCAAACCCTTTTTTCTTCTGTCTCAAGCGTCTCATGTGCTTAAAAGGGAAGGCGTTATGGTTCCCCCAGTGGAAAAAAGAAAATAAAAGATAAAGCAAAAATGTACACATCAAATATACAATTACATTTGCTCCAGTATTTAGCTGATTCTCATTGTGATATTCTTATATTTAAGGTAGTGATGGATAAAACAAGTAAAACCCCGTGGGTGGAAAACCCGCCCCCAAAGAAGGGCACGGGAGAAAGCTAAGAGCCAGGGCACCAATTTTGAAAGCTTTGCCTTTATTTTGTAAAATAAAGTTCCTTGAAAGTTGACAATCTTCACACAGTAATAGAAGCACAGAATGGAACCCCCAAAACGGAAAAGAAAACGTAGCCCCAAATGTAAAACATATAGAAAAACCCATCTTTAAAGTAAAAGTCAGGATACAGGAAGAAAGTAATTTCTTGAAAGAAAAACTGTTCCTTTTAAAGAAAATTTGGGAAAATTTCCCAACCCCTTTGAGAATAAGGTTACATGGGTTAGTCATGTGTTCAGCCAAATCTAAACGTGACATAAAGATAAAAATATTTCCGATTAGACCTGTGACTAGAAATATACAGTGGACAAGAACATTAAGAATCACAGTTAGCGACATGCTGCAGATATAGAATATATGAGGATATCCTGTTGATGGTCAACTTTCTCAAAATGTTTCTTCTGAGCAGTGTTATCTTGTCTTTGGTTTGGTACAAACCAGAGAAAAAAAATTTCTATTAAGAATCAATTGCGGTTGCCCTTTCGTTCCCCAAAGTATAGTTGTTTTTGATTGTGTGCTTAATTCCTTTGGGGTTAAATTGTAACCATTTTCTCTTCCAATAAATTTCCAATTCAGTGCTCAAACCCTATTAAACATTGATCAATAAAAATACTAACAACCATATTTGCAAGTCAATGGAATACGTCACATGTTTTTCCATATTTTCACTTCTTCAAAAATTATGCACCAAACAGAGAACTGTTCATTAAGTATCTTTATGTATTAGCAAAAATAGAATGCAGTTACAAAGTGTACCTTGAGGACTTATCTTGTTTATGCTCGACATTGATAGCACATTGATGTAAGTGTGGAATGCGTAATTTCACCAGTAGTGGCACTGTAGGTAAAGTAACCTACATTGCCACCATACTGAGGTTTGGGTAACCCTCTGACCAGCCCTGATACTGGTGGAACCTTGTCAGTGAAAGCACCCACAATTCCACCCACAAGACCTTCACAGAAAAGCTCTTGCTGTTCCTGAGTGGAAGAATGTAACCACTGTTATTGTGGTCTAGGGGTAACAAAAGAGAAGTCAGTGCAGTTGCACTCTGTATGTCACTCATTGACGTGTCAAGAAATTCTTTCTATCACTTATGGCATATGTGTCATTTGTCCTTGCCTTTGTGCAATTTTTAGTTTTGTTGAAGTCAAGTTGTACAAGTTTGTCTTATGGTAGGTGAAAAAAGGACAAGCTTATATTAAGGAGTAAAACACAATAGCCCACATTAATGATTATGTTTTATGATTTTAGTGGCCATTACATGGGTTCAAAAGTTGCAGCTAAAATTGCACAAAAGTTTGCAGCATATGTTCATAAAAATTCATAAAAATAATTCATAAAATAAGACAGAAAAGTAAGTATTGTCAAGTTTTTAGTGTGTTTTTTAGTAATTTTGCTCGCCCTAAGAATTGAAATTAAAGTGATCAAAAAGCATCTTTCCCAGAATGGTACCAATAAAAAGTACACTTATGCTTGCAAAAAATGCACTCTCACTCAAGTCTATAGGTGGAAGTATAAAAAAGTTATGTGTTGCACAAAATGGCACTGCGGCGCAAATTTAAAAAATAGAAAATGTTTGGATTTTTTTTTACAGTATTATAACATAACGAAAACCTTACATATTTGTATTGTTGGAATTGTATCAACTTGCAAAATACAGATAACACATCATTTATACTGAAGAGGGAATGCTGTAAAAAGAAAACCCCTGCAAACATGGCATAAGTAAGTTTTTTTCACATTTCACCTCACTTAGAATTTTTATGTGGTTTCCCAGTATATTCCAGTGTTTGGTAAATGGCACCACTAGAAAGTAAATTTTGTCCCACAAAATAAAAGCCCTCATATGTCTTTGTAGGGGAAAAAATTAAAAAGTTCTGGCTCTTGGAAGGTGAAGAAGAAAAAACTTAGGGCGACGCTCACAGGCCAATTCTAAACAGCTTTAAAGGAGTGTTATCGTTTGAGCTGTTCGGGCTGTTCAGATAATTTTCTCAGATTGAGTTTGAAATCCAGGGGCGTGTTCTTCCTCTCAGCAGGCGTGTCTCCCCTCCCACAAGGCGTGTCTGTCCTCACTGAAGAACTGTGACATCATCATTTTCTATAAAGCAGGGGATGCAGAAGGTTGTCTGGATTAAACAGCTCTGTAGCCTCCTGCATTTCTTATGTCTGCAGCCTTCAGGCTCCACAAGCTCACAAGCACCTGTTTTATCTCTTATCACACAAATTACACTGAAAGCAACAGCTTTTCACTTCTAGTGTGGGTTTACCCAAATTTTTACTGACAACAGGCAGAGACCTTTACTCAACTACAAAGGGCAAATTTCGGGTTCAAATAAAGACCTCTGCTTGCTGTCAGTGACATGGGGAGTTTAAAACAAAAAGAGGGAGAAGCAAATCAGCTTTGAGAGAAGGCCCTGCTCAACTTGTAACTAACTTGGTCTGGTAGAGTGTTGGCTTTACAAGGAAGGGGTTTGGAGTTCTAGTCCCTCACAGAGTATATTTTTTCCCCCCTAAATTCTACACATATGTAGAGAGACCTAAAATATATATGTCAATCTCTATAATGATATATATACCCCATACATAGCTCCCCTATATCTTTCTCATCCCCAGAATATATGCATTGTATCACATTATGTTGGAAGTGCTGGTGTGATTTACTGTGAGGATGGGACACTATATAGGAAGCTTTGTGTGTGTGTGTATATAATAATAAAATTATAGTTGTTCCACATATATTTTCATATCTTTACATATGTGTACAAATTTAAAAAGAAAAAAAAATAATGATGGGTTTGAACTCCAAACCCTCTGTCTTGCTGACTTAAATCACCTAAGCACTGCACTACACATAGAGCTTATACAGACACAGTGTTGAATCCTTATGATTTTACAATACAGATGATGATGTCATAAGGAGGCGGGGCTTGAATTCGATCTGAGGAACAGAATGCCTTCTTTTCCAAGTAGCAGCTTAAGGACTGGACCTGTGAGGAGGTGAATCAACATCTTGGCAAAAGCCCTTTAAACAGGCAGTAATTGCCCAGATCCTTCCCCTATAGCGGGGAGATGTACATAGAGCAGCAGACCTTGGTTTCACTATCGATTTTAACAGCTCAGATGGGAGTAAACACAGTGTGCAGGCAGCCAATCACAGTGCAGGGGGCATGGCCGGGGCGTTTCCTTCTAGGGGCGTATCCCAACAGGCTGAATGAAATGTCAGCCAGCCAATTACAGTGCAGGGGGCGTGTCTAGGGAATCGACCAGGGGGCGTTCCGACCAGCAACAGAGCAACAGCAGAAAACAGAATCAGATCTACAAAAGAAGCGATATCTGCTAAACGAAGTGACAGAGGTAATGCAACCCAATTACAAAAGTGCTTATTTTTACTGCCCCCATAATCTGAGACATGATCTTTGTAACGATAAAACCCCTTTAAGGCAGTGTAGAATGCACCAGAATGTGTGAACCTGTTCTTCTGCAGGTCATACATACAGGTGCAGTCTAGTGCCAATACCACAAGTCTGGCTCAGGCACCACCTTTAACCTGGTCTGACTGTTCTTCTGCAGGCTATACAACAGGACGTGTAGAAGCCAATACGACAAGTCTGGCTCAGGCACACCTTTACCCTGGTGTTCTTCTGCAGGTCATACATACAGGGCAGTGTAGAGATAATTTCTAAAAAGTTGGCACCCGGCACCACCTTTACCCTGGGTTTTGGGTGTTCTTCTGCAGGTCATACATACAGGCGCAGTCTAGTGCCAATACCACAAGTCTGGCTCAGGCACCACCTTTACCCTGGTCTGGCTGTTCTTTGGGGTTAATACAACAGGGGAGTGTAGAGAAAATTTCCACAAGTCTGGCTCGGCACCACCTTTACCCGGGTTTGGCTGTTCTTCGGAAAGGTCTTTAATACAGGGGCAGTGTAGGACAAACCCCAAGCCCTGGCTCAGGCACCACCTTTTCCCCGGGTTTTTTGGTTTGTTTTTCTGAAAGGTCAAAAACATACGGGGCAGGTAGAAAAACAATACCACAAGTCTGGCTCAGGCCCCAAACCTTTACCTTGGTTGGCTGTTCTTCTGCAGGTCATACAAAAGGGGGCAGTGTAGAGACAATACGACAATCGGCTCGGGCACCACCTTTTACCCTGGTCTGGCTTTTTTCTGCAGGTCATACAAAGGCCCCGGCCCTAGGGGCCAATACGACAAGTCGGCTCGGCACCCCCCTTTTCCCCTGGCTGGCTGTTCTAACGTTTGTCCCCCAAAGAATCAAAAAAAGTGTCCTTTTCTACGAATTGTGGTGCGACACCCCCAGAATCCCCAAAAAAATTTTGCCCATGTCCCCCTTTGGGAGAAAAATTTTTTTTAGGGCAAAAGGGGGTTTAACGACATAAAATCCCCTAGAGAGACAGCAGTTATATAATTAACTACACACAAAAAAAAAAATTTGGGTAAAAATTAACCCAGTTTGTTTTAATTTTTAAAATTTTTTTCTATTCAGACCCCCCAAAAATGCCCTTGAAACCCTTTTACCAAAGGAATGCCAGAAGGTCACGACTGACATTATGTTCAGTCCATACAGTTACCTCAGAAAGAAATTTTCTCCGGATTTTTATTTATTCATTGGACACCCCTGGGAAATTTCCCGGGGGGCCCCACAAGCAAAGGGCCCCTCAGGATTTTGAAAGTATGCCCCGGGTTTTTCCGGGGACTTTATCTCCTGGGTCCCTGGGTTGGTGCTGTTTGTTTAACTGATTATGTGTTTCTTAGGATGAGCAAACAGTTAAAAACCATAGAGGAGCAGGGAACCATCGGGCAATTAATCTTGTAGGCTGCAGGCTGGTGGAGCAGGGAGCCATCTGCTCCCTGCTTTGCCGATTAGTCTTGTAGGTTACAGGCCAAGAGGTGTCAGAGGGGTATCCCAATGTAGGTGGTGTGATAATATTGGTGTTTTTGGTAATGGTTAGAGGCTTGGCCTCATTTTGTGTTATGTTTCGGCATGATGTCATATATTTCGGTGAGGGGGGTCACTGCACTGTTATGCCCTGAGGTCGATAATACTGTTAAAAAAGGGCCTTTTCATTACTGTGGGCAAAATGTGGGGCCCAAAAATTTTTTTTGTTAAATAGGGGCCCCACTTTCAATGGTATGAAAGAGGAGCAGAGTATTTAATACATGTATATATTAGAAAAGTGCATTATTTTCTTAATTTACAGAATAAATAAAACAATATAAAATGGACAGCCCCTTTTTGGGAAAAAACGCTTCAAAAAAAATGGGAAAAAGAAAAAATTTTTGGGAGGTTTTCATCCTGTTGCCCTACTCATCCTTTTTTCTTTAAATTTTGTAGTTGAGAAAAAAAAACAGAAACATTCAAGTCTTATTAAGGAATACAACAAACAGATAAAAACTTGGGGGGTGGGTTGGTGGAAATATATTTTTCTTTCACAGTGAGTTTTGTTTTAAATAAATCCCCATAATCTCCAAAAAAAAGGAATCTCGCAAGGAACAAGGGTGACTTTTGATCACTATATTTTCTATTTTTCCAAAGGCAAACTTAAACTCTATCATTTCTCTATCTGTTACACACTAAAACGTAACTTTTATTATATCTAACTCTTAACCTCTATACACACTATTTAAAAACTGATCTCTAACCTCATCATTTAACCCTTTTTGCTTTCTGAAAGAGGGAATAACTCCCTTTCTATCATCAAGTCTGGTGGAACCCCACCTACTAACAGGGGAGCCTTAGATCTATAGCAAAGTACTAGCTTCAGTAAGGGATCCCAAGCCAACTACTTGGGCAGTCGTCCCTAATCTCATAGACACAGAACAAATAAGGCCCCCTTGTGTCACCGTCTGCAGCAGGTGACACTTGTAGACAGAGGTGAGAGATCACAATTTAAAACGTCATGCCTGACCTCGCCGACATGTTTCGGCAGCTAAGATGGCTTTATCAAGGCTTAGAGGTCCGATCACATGTGGTCTGAGCTCACTTCCTTTTATATCATGTTAGGTAAACTCCCCGTTCAGGTGCTCACCAATTAGCCATCAGAGAATCCACATGATATAAAAGGAAGTGAGCTCAGATCACATGTGATCGGACCTCTAAGCCTTGATAAAGCCAGGTTAGCTGCCGAAACATGTCGACGAGGTCAGATATGACGTTTTAAATTGTGATCTCTCACCTCTGTCTACAAGTGTCACCTGCTGCAGGGGTGTCACAAGGGGGGCCTTATTTGTTCTGTGTCTATGAGATTAGGGACGACGGCCCAACTAGTTGGCTTGGGATCCCTTCCTGAAGCTAGTACTTTGCGATAGATATAAGGCTCCCCTGTTAGTTGGAGGGGTTCCTCCAGACTTGATAATAGAAAGGGAGTTATTCCCTCTTTCAGTAGCAAAAAGGGTTAAATGATGAGGTTAGAGATCAGGTTTTTAAATAGTGTGTATAGAGGTTAAGAGTTAGATATAATAAAAGTTACGTTTTAGTGTTTAACAGATAGAGAACTGATAGAGTTTAATTTTGCCTATGGCAAAATAGTAAATATAGTTTTAAAAAGAGCACAAGTTATAAAAACAAAGACGTTTTCCATGAAATGTATTTGTAATACATGAGGGCACAATTATCCATTGCACTACACTGGGAAATGATCTGGCCAATTGCCCAGCTTTTTTGTTTTTTGGGGGATTTTAAAACTCTGGCAAGTGCCTCGCTCTTTTTCTAGGTTGAGAAAAAAAAGTACACTTTAAAATCACAAAAAATAGCATGGTCCCCAGGGAGAAGTGGTTGTGCTGGACTGGATAGATATAGCCTTACATTAGTGTGAGGTTTGGGAGTCCTCCTACTGGCAAATGCTTTTACCTATTTTGGGCCACATGTATGAACGGGCTTTTCGCCCGTTTTCTGGCGTATACTGCGCCTCCCAGCCCGAATCCCCCTGTCGGACGCGGGGATTCAGTGTTAGGCGCAGCGTTCGCCACTTTCAGCTGCGCCCCGCATGAAGGGGCGGGCAGTGGGCGCGGTGTGGGCGCGGGGTAGGCGTTCCGGGGCGGGACGCAGCGCGCTCGAAAACTCCGAGGCATGTACGATGGCGAGTCGGCAAAGCGAGGCGCAGTGCAGCGCTCGGCAGCTCCGACAGGCAGACCAGGTTTTTTTTGGTCTAAATGCTCCGACAGAGGCAAAGTGAAGCAAGAACGTAACATGCGAGGAAGCAGATAGAAGATCGCGACAGAAATCTCGGCGCTCCGCTCCGTGCAGCAGGAGTATGATTCCGAAAAAAATCGCCTTTATAAAGGCGGAAAACAGTGTCAGAAAAGAGCTGAAAGTAAAAAATAAACAGAATAAAAACATCACTTTCCAAAACTCTAGAACTGCGCAATATCAAGTATTATGATATTGGAAATTGCCGGGAAATACAGTAATTCAAATTCTGAAACCTATTCTCATTGGTCGGCATAAACCAGCCAATCAGAATAGGAGCGACAGTGAACCATTAAAACCTATGGGGAAGAATTGACCAATCAGAATCCACGGCGGGATAATTCAAAATACAGTAAAAAAGACAGAAAAGAGCTGATTGGCTGAGCTAGCGGGGGCTTGGCTAGCTCGGCCATTCAGAATAGGAGCGACAAAGACCCATTCTAGTCTATGGAGAAGTTTGGGCCAATCAGAATCCACGGCGGGATAATTCAAAATACAGTAAAAAGACAGAAAAGAGCTGATTGGCTGAGATAGCGGGTGCTTGGCTATCCCAGCCAATCAGAGCGCGAGCTACTTCTCCCATTATAGTCTATGGAGAGATGGGCGCACTGAAATCTCGGCGCTCAGCGCCGTGCGGCATGAAGTATTAATCAAAAAATGATTTTTAATAAATGTAAAACATTCTCAGATAAAGAGCCGAACCCTTCTTTACAAATAAAGCAGTTGAAAACCCGAACAACGCGTTTGTCGCCGAGACCGGCGCTACATAGGGAATTGCAATAGAGAGAATTGCCGGGAAATACAGTAATTCAAATTGTTTAAGCTATTCTCATTGGTCGGCATAAACCAGCCAATCAAAATAGGAGCGACAATGTCCCATTATAACCTATGAAGCAGTATTAACCAATCAGAATAGGAGCGACAAAGTCCCATTATATTCTATGGAGAAGTTTGGACCAATCAAAATCAAAGGCGGAACAGTTCAAAATACAGTAAGAAGACAGAACAGAGCTGATTGGCTGAGCTAGCGGGTGCTTGGCTATCCCAGCCAATCAGAGCGCGAGCTACTTCTCCCATTATAGTCTATGGAGAGATGGGCACACTGAAATCTCGGCGCTCAGCGCCGTGCGGCATGAAGTATTAATAAAAAAATGATTTTTATTAAGTGTAAAACATTATCAGATAAAGAGCAGAACCCTTCTTTACAAATAAAGCAGTTAAAAACCCGAACAACGCGTTTGTCGCCGAGACCGGCGCTACATAGGGAATTGCAATAGAGAGAATTGCCGGGAAATACAGTAATTCAAATTGTTTAAGCTATTCTCATTGGTCGGCATAAACCAGCCAATCAGAATAGGAGCGACAATGTCCCATTCTAACCTATGGAGGAGAATTGACCAATCAGAATAGGAGCGACAATGTCCCATTATAACCTATGGAGGAGAATTGACCAATCAGAATAGGAGCGACAATGTCCCATTATATCCTATGGAGAAAAATTGACCAATCATATTCAAAGGCGGGACAGTTCAAAATACAGTAAAAATGCAGAAACGAGCTGATTGGTTGAAGTGGCGGGGGCTCGTCCAGCTTAGCCAATCAGAGCGTGAGCTACTTTCTCATAGAGTTCTATGGGGAAAGGAAATTCTGAGCGCGCTCTGTGATTGGCTAAGTTAAAAGAGGCGCCGTTATTTGGACTAATGAGAGAGTGAGCGACGCTCCTATGGGTTTTCTAATGCAATCTGAAATAAAACTGTACATGGCCGAAATCAAATTATAACACTACAGAAGTGGTCCCAATGTGTATATAAAACGAATGATAATATGGGGGTAACGAAAAAAAAATAATAAATCAAAAAAATCATGTTTATTTATTTATTTTCGATGCACCCATACTATTGATCCTTGGCTAACCAAAATAAAGAAATAAACATGATTTTATTGATTTAATATTTTTTTTTTCTTTACCCCCATATTATCATTCGTTTTATATACACATCGGGACCACTTCTGTAGTGTTATAATTTGATTTCGGCCATGTACAGTTTTATTTCAGATTGCATTAGAAAACCATAGGAGCGTCGCTCGCTTCCCAATTGGTCCAAATAACGGCGCCTCTTTTAACTTAGCCAATCACAGAGCGCGCTCAGAATTCCTTTCCCCATAGAACTCTATGAGAAAGTAGCTCGCGCTCTGATTGGCTAAGCTGACGAGCCCCCGCCGCTTCAACCAATCAGCTCGTTTCTGCATTTTTTACTGTATTTTGAACTGTCCGTCTTTGAATATGATTGGTCAATTTTTCTCCATAGGATATAATGGGACATTGTCGCTCCTATTCTGATTGGTCAATTCTCCTCCATAGGTTATAATGGGACATTGTCACTCCTATTCTGATTGGTCAATTCCCTCCATAGGTTAGAATGGGACATTGTCGCTCCTATTTGATTGGCTGGTTTATGCCGGACCATATGAGAATAGCTTAAACAATTTGAATTACTGTATTTCCCGGCGATTCTCTCTATTGCAATTCCCTATGTAGCGCCGGTCTCGGCGACAAACGCGTTGTTCGGGTTTTTAACTGCTTTATTTGTAAAGAAGGGTTCTGCTCTTTATCTGACAATGTTTGACATTTAATAAAAATCATTTTTTTATTAATACTTCATGCCGCACGGCGCTGAGAGCCGAGATTTCAGGGCGCCCATCTCTCCATAGACTATAATGGGAGAAGTAGCTCGCGCTCTGATTGGCTGGGATAGCCAAGCACCCGCTATCTCAGCCAATCAGCTCTTTTCTGTCTTTTTACTGTATTTTGAATTATCCCGCCGTGGATTCTGATTGGTCTAAACTTCTCCATAGACTAGAATGGTCTTTGTCGCTCCTATTCTGATTGGTCAATAATTCTCATAGGCTAGATGGGTCTCTGTCGCTCCTATTCTGATTGCTGAGCTAGCCAAGTCCCCGGTAGCTTAACCAATCAGCTCTTTTCAGCATTTTTACAGTATTTTGAACTATCCCACCATCGATTCTGAGTGGTCTAAACTTCCCCATAGGTTTTAATGGTTCACTGTCGCTCCTATTCTGATTGGCCGGTTTATGCTGACCAATGAGAATAGCTTTCTGATTTTAAATTACTGTATTTCCCGGCAATTTCCAATATCCTAATTCTTGAATTAGGATATTGGAAAGTGATTTTGTTTTATGTATTTTTAATTTTTGAGGTTTCAGCTCTTTTCCTGAGAATGATGAACGCCTTTATAAAGGCGATTTTTGATTCATACTCCGCACCGACATCTGGAATGATTTCTCGCTGTTCTCCAGCCTGTCTCGCATCGGAACTGTTTTACGGCGCAGCCCCGCACGGCGCCTAAGTCCCGCACTGCGCCCATGTCCCCGCACTGTGCCCCACACACACTGGCGAGGCGCAGGGAACTTTTCCCCGCATGTATGAGTGCGCTACCTCCGGCGGCGAATCATAGGCGCAGCCCCGCACTGCGCCTCAGTCCCCGCACTGCGCCTAACACACTGGCCAGGCGTGGCGGACTTTTCCCCGCATGTATGACCGCACTACCTCCGGCGCCGAATCCTAGGCACAGCGCCGCACTGCGCCTCGGACCCGCACTGCGCCTAAAACACAGGCGAGGCGCGGCGGACTTTACATTGTATGTATGAGCGCGCCCCGGCCCCGACATAAATCAGGCACAGATTCCGCCGGAAAACTAGCGGAAAGGTGCGCCCCGACCCGTCGGGATTCATACATGTGGCCCTTTCTGTTATTTATACAGTAAGCTTGATTCTTGATATTGTTACCATATGTATGCAAACAGATTGGTCTTGTTACAGTATATATTACTGTATGTATGCACTGAGCATGGTTCTGCTACTGTATCTATGTTCTGTGCTTAATTCTGTTATTTTATCTATATACTAAGCTTGGTTCAGTTTCTGTATCTTTGTATTTTGCTTGGTTTTGTTACTATATATACAAATTAAGCATACCTTGGTTCTTTTAACATATGTGTAGACTTAGCTTAGTTCTGTTAATGTTATCTTTGTACTGAGCTTGGTTGTGATGCTTTATGTATGCAGTAAGCTTGCTTCTTCTAACTTACATTGCATTTAGTTCTGTTACAGTATCTATGCTTTAATATTTAAGCCAATGTCTCTTCCCGGGCTCTAAACTAAAGGACCATATATTCAGTATCAGCATTGCTCTTGCTGGTTAGACTACTACAATTCAAGTAGATATGTATACAAATAATTGCTGTTTGGAAAACCTAACCAGAGGTGTATGTTTACCCCCATCTCCAATGTAAATTGGAAACAAATAAGCTCTAAAGTGATTTATTGATGTCTGGGATGTAGACAGCTACCTATAGCAACATATTTACATGATTATGCTATATCTATTCATGAATGACATTCTAAAATGACAGCTGTGCATTTTGATTGAATGCATGTGAAAACCCCCAGTATTGACTGGCAGCAAAGAGACCTTCTGTGTAAAATTGGGGCATGTGTGGCTTTTACTGCTTGTGCATATGGGTTGGCTTTTAGGAGCTCAAGAAAATACGTACTGATCATGTCAGTTAGACATGCCATAAAGGTATTAGTGGTCAGTAATTCAGAAATTGCTCAGACTCCCACCTTTCACATACCAGTTTAATATTCTGTGTTAGGCCTCGTTCACATGGCTTATTTGGGCACGGATTGGCGCCGTACTCCGCGCCGGATTTGCGCTTCAGTACGGCGCCAATCCGTCCCTGTCATTACGGTAATCCACTGCTCTCATAGAGAACAGTGGATTCCGTCGCTCCTCCCCGCTCGGCGAATCCGCCGGGCGGGGAGAAACTGACATGCACATTATTTACGGCGCGTACGCGCCGTAAACAATGCATTGTCTATGGGGCCGGGAGCGGCGCCCCCGCCGTGCTCCGGCCCCGCCCCGCCCCGCCCCTTATTCACAGCGGATTTGTGAGCTCAATACGGCTCACAAATCCGTCGGGAATAAGCCGTGTGAACACGGCCTTATGGTCATGTTTCATACTGATAATAAGATCAGATCAAGAGAAACTCTTTCTGTTGACTCCAAACCTTGCATTTGGAATATTATTCCTTGTTTTACTCAAACTCTTTTTCCAGGTTTGCACACATAATTGTTGTATCTTATTACACTATGCACAGTTAAAAGGGTTGTCTCACTACACGGATTGCTTTTTATGTTAAAGATCTTGCAAAAACAAGTCCCTTTGCAATATGTGTCCATTAACAGTATCCTACCTATTCTGAATTAAAAGTGAAACCAAGAAGACAGGACTGAGGTAAGATGAATCAATGTAGTGAGATAACCCCATTAATGCAAACAACACTTTTCCCACCTCAAACACTGGTGTTCATTTGAGGCAAGATAGATATAGTTGGTATTTATTATGTTAGAGCCTGCATAAGCTGAAACAGCTTTTTGTGTCAGTAGTAAAGGTAACAATAAGGGTATGTTCACACGATCTATTACGGCGCATACAGTACGCGCCACAGTACATCAAGTGTTTCGGGAGTTCGTGCTGATCAGCGCGTACCCCCATGGCGCTGGTGGGTGGCAATCCGCCGGCCCCATAGACAAGCATTACTCGCGGCGTGTAATCTCCGCAAGTAATTGACATGTCACTTATCTCCTCGCGCGTACAATATGGTCGTATTGTACGAGTGGGGAGAGGAGACGTAATCCATAGTTCTCTATGAGAGCTATGGATTACCGTAATTATGGGGCGCATTTCCCCATGTATTAAGCGCAGTACGCCGCAAAATACGCAGCGAAATGCGCTCCAAAATAAGCAGTGTGAACATACCCTAAGGGCTTGTTCACACGGCGTTTTGGATCCTTTTTACGGATCCGTTTTTCGCACTTGAAAAGCGCATCCGGAAAGCGGATCCGCAAAACGCAGCAATGGATACGTTATTTGGATCCGTTTTGACTGCTTTTTCAGCTGGGTTTTACGCATCCGCTTTCCGGATGCGTTTTAGAAGAGGAAGAAAAGAGAGAGTATCTCTCTCTCTCTCTTTCATTGTTTGTGTCTGCCCCCGGCTCCCATTCATTGTTTGTGTCTTTCCCCCTTCTCCCATTCATTGTTTGTTTGTGTCTGCCCCTTCTCCATTCATTGTTTGTTTGTGTCTGCCCCCTTCTCCCATTCATTGTTTGATTGTGTCTGCCCCCTTCTCCCATTCATTGGTTGGTTGTGTCTGCCCCCGGCTCCTATTCATTGGTTGTGTCTGCCCCCGGCTCCTATTCATTGTTTGTGTCTGCCCCCGGCTCCTATTCATTGTTTGTGTCTGCCCCCGGCTCCTCCGCTGTCACCGCTGCCGCTCACCTCCTCCGCTGTCACTGCCGCCGAACACCTCCTCCGCTGTCACTGCCGCCGAACACCTCCTCCGTTGTCACAGCCGCCGAACACCTGCGCTGCCGCACACCTCCGACGCCGCCCCGGCATACCTGCGCCGCCGCCGCCGCACACCTCCGACGTCGCCCCGGCATACCTGCGCCGCCGCCGCCGCCCACCTGTGCCGCCGCTCACCTCCGCTCCCGACGCTCACCTGCGCTCCCGACGCTCACCTGCGCTGCCGATAGTCACCTGCGCTCCCGCTGCCGACGCACACCTTTCCAGCGATCCCCGTCCAGCCTCCCAGTGCGCTTTTCGCATCCGCTTTCAGGATGCAAAGCGCAGCTGTTACGTGCCCGGAGTGTGGAGCGCTTTTGGACAAGTGCCAAAAGCAGACTCCATTATCTCCTATGGGCTTTCAGTTGCGTAAAACGCAATAAGAATTGACATGTCAATTCTTAAAGCGGATGCGAAAAGCGCAGCACAGGAGAGCTCTCAAAAGCGCATCGCTGATCTCCCGTGGGAACAGCGATGCGCTTTTGCCATTCAACACAATGTTAATCACACTGACAATTGTTTGATCCGTTTTACGGATCCGCAAAACGGATCACAAAAACGCCGTGTGACAAGCCCTAAGAGTGGTATCTTCTGGTGGAGGTCAGATACTTAGTCCAAGTATTTAGCAGAGGTTAATGAAATTGGACAGCTCTGTGCATTTTGTTATTACACCAACACCTGCTACACTAAAAGCCCTGATTAGAAAGGCACTTATTTCTGAACAGAACATACAATATCATCTTTTACTTCCACCAAGGTCCTGTCTACAAACTGGATGAAACATAATCTATGTGTATTATTTACTTATTGCTTCAACATAGAAGACAAAGCAGTTTTCTGAGACCTAAAATTATTTTTGGACAAAAATGTAAAAAAAAAAATACTTTCTAACATACTTGCCATTAGTAAATCCTCTGGTCTCCGGACACTGGTGTCCTGCGCCCCCCATTGTTCCTGAAAAGTTTTTTTATTTTTATGTTTTAAACAAAGAAAGTGTTAATTTCCAGGAGAAAAAATAAACTTAAGGTTATACAAATGTATTCAACATATCCAATAAACAAAGAAATGAAATGCCAACTTAAAAGTATAAGCTGTTTATTGACTGTCAGTTTCCAGGTTAGAGGAAAGAAATATTGTTGTTAAACTGATCCAATTGTCAAAGTATACACAAACATTAAAGAGTTAAAAATATGCTGCCACTTATTTAATAAAATGCATTGTATTCCAAGTCAACTACATTTCAATTATTAAATAAAATAACACACTTCTTAATAAGTTAGCCATAACTAACTAATTCCTCAGGATATTTTATGTAGAGACAGAAACTTCAGTATTACCAGAAATATTTTTTACACTCAAAAGATACCTTAACATGCTTAATAGCTTTCTATTTCCAAAAATCAAAATAACTGCATTTGCTGTTGGGAAACTAGAGGCTGTGAGAAAACTAACAATAAATATTAAACTCCCTACATCTTGTGTTTCAGTGAATATGATGTTGAGCATTCCATAGAAAATGAGGTAAAGTATAAGGAGAGAAGCCACAGTTCTAGCAGCTGATATAAGAGCTGATGAGCTTGCATGTCTAATCCCTTCATTATTTTTCCTTATTTGTATCAAGTGGGTATAAAGAGACTTGATGAAGGCCCCAGCAGTGAAGAGGATTATTGTAAAAGCCACGGCAGATAATGCAATAAATATCTCAAACATACAGTGGCATCTGCTCTTAAAATTCAAATGATAAGTTGGTAGGAGATAAGTTGCATTATCAGTGGGAAATGGACTTTGCATGTGCATGTCCCAGTAGGCTGGCAGTCCAATAGTCCAAGATATGATGTTAGAGAAAAGTAGTAGCCAAGGAATCATTTTTGGAAGCTTTGCTTTCAGCTTGTATAATATTGTCCCATTGAGATTGATGATCTTCACGTAATAGTAGAAGCACAGAGTAGTGGAGCACAAGAGACTGGTGAATGCTGTGGAAGTCATAAAAACAATCAATGAGTTGACTATCCAAACTTGAACATAAAATTCCACAAACAGAAAGACACAGATTGCATTGAAGGAAAAAGATCCTTGGAGCAGTAAGTTGACAAACCCAATGGAAACAAGGATTAAGTCAACTGGACCCAGTTGATGGGTTTTCAGCCAGTCTAGAAACTGCACTGCTAGAATAAATATGTTTCCAGCCGAACCAGTAACAAGTATAATGAAGTGAAAAACTACTGGAATAATTATGTTAACATTAAACATGTTGAACCTTGGTAAATAATTCTCTTTGCTCCAAAAAGTAGAATTGTTTTGCTTAACAGTTATTTTTCCAGAGTACAGAACTCTTTATAGTTTAGATCAGTTTGTTTTGTTGAAATTATTTTCATCCTTCTGTAAAAGTTAAGAAAATATTTGAATAAGTAGATATGTATTATATGTCAGTGCCAGGTTTCTTCCAGATTTAATATTGGTGCTAGGATCTCACATGAAAGAATGTCATATCTGTTTGCCATTGTGTTCAGTATTCATAGGATACAGTGGTATGAAAATATTTGCAAATATTCACAATCGAATGTCAACTGTCTTCTCATTTTAACATGACATAAACAAATTCTGCGGCTTTCATTCTGTTTCCCGTATCGCATGTCACAAAACAGCAAATTAATAAGTTATATGTAAAATAAACCCTTAACAGCAAATTATAACTTCTAAATGAGGCTTCTTCTGCTGGGTTATTGGAGCCTGTTATTGTGTAAGGATCTTGGACCATCAAAGGGCTTTCCGGTACTGGTGTGCTAGTCCAAACCTGTTCACCTTACACATGATATTAACAAGTCAGAGGAAGTCTACTTTTGTGTTGTGCTACCTACAGGTAAGTAAAATATAGGCATTATTTTTTATATTTTCCTTCTATAAAAAAATGGAGGCTGAAATGCTGAGCTACAATTATGTAGCTTCTTACACCTTGCTGAAGGCATAGAAAGCTCCACATGAGCTCCATATCCTCCAATGTAATACTGTGGAGGGAAAATGTTAAAGTTTCAGCCATGAAACAGTAGAAAAAACATTCTGAAGATGTTTGCAAAAGTTGAAAAAATGTGTATAATATATTGTTTTTATTATTAGTATGATTATTATTTGTATAACCATTAATAAGATAAATATAAAGAAATATAATTATAGTGTTTTCTGCCCTATAGCACAACGAAAAAAGTAAATAAAGTAAGTGTTCATTAATTTTCTACAGTCCACTTGCAAATTTGCCAAAAACATATTTTTCACTAGTCCAATATAATTTATATATCATATTCAATTTTAGCAAACATGTAAAGGAAAGTGTAAGGGACCAGTCAGGGACACACGAGAAGACACAGAAAGAGTGAGGCCCTGATGCTGGTCCCAACCCCTGTCCCTGCCTTTTGGGGGTACCCGACTCCTTAAAAGGTCGGCCCCAACCAGAAGACTGAAGACTACACTAAATACGTGGGAACACAAGACACAGACAAACAAATACAAAACACAATAAGGGAATGTCAGGCAAGCAAGGTTGGCAGCAAGCGGGCAGCGCAGTACAAAATCAGGAGGAGAAGAATAGTCAGAAGCCAAGCAGAGTCAGGTAACCAGAAAATCCAACAATAGACAGGCAAGCAGAAAGTATAGGAAAGACCCAATATAACAGGCACAGGGGACAGGTAAGGGAATCCTTAAATAGGGAACTGGTGAACACAGAGCAGAGGTGATAGGTGGAAAGAACAGAAAGCCGGATAGGGAAACAAAGCTGTCAATCAAAGAGGAACACAGATTAACTAAAAGGGTGCTGGAGGATTCCTGGCCACGGGCGTTGGCCAGTAATCAATAAACACACAGGAAGGAAAGACTCAGTTCACACTGGTAACCAAGAATACAAAGCATTATGTCAAAAACCACGGTTTCCGTCGCAACGGCCGTGGCCGGCGACCAGAACTCGAAGCTGGGGGCTGTCGGGCATGATCATGACAGAAAGCTTAAGTAATTGGCTATAACAGCCAGTCATATCCTATTTTCAGAAACCCTTTGTGAAATGATATGCTATGTGCAATTGATCTGCTTTTAAACAGTAGAGGGACATGCTTGAAAACTGTCTAGGCGTACGACTTTCTTTATTGCCCATAGCAACCAATCAGAACTCCCCTTTCATTCTTTCAGAGAACTATATGAAAGGAAAGGGGAGCTCTGATTGGTTGCTATGGGCAATAAAGAAAGTCGTACGCCTAGACAGTTTTAATGTATAAGGTACTAGGGCCTGTATAGGTGTAAGACTTTCTTTTTTGCCCAAAGCAACCAGTCAGAGCTAATCTTTCATTTTCCAAAGCACCATAGGACATGAAAGGGAGCTCTGATTGGTTGCTAGACCTAGACAGTTTTAATACATGGTGTCCTATTTTTTTTTTTTTTTAACTCCCTAATATAATTGCATTTCCATGAAAACTGTGGTATAATTTATGGGAAGCACAGAGTTTACCACTAAATGCTTAGAGCACTGTTGTTGTACATACGATAATTTTCCAAAAACCAAAACTGTCCTTTATGCTCAAGGTAGATATTCTCTTGCATTTAACACTAAGGAAAGACTTTATTTCTTTAGAAAGAACATAGCAATTCTTTAAAGACATAGAATTGTGTGATCCAGCTGTAGGTGACAGCTTGAGATTAGAAACCTTTTTACATAAGGTTCTCTGTTTGTAAGCAGTTAAAGGGATTGTCCACCACTAATTTTGTATTTATTTTTTTAATCTACTGCTGCCTATTAAAAATAAGTAAACTTATACTCACCTTTCCCCTCACTGCGTCATCCTCACTCTTCTGTATTTTTTCTTGCTTTTTTCAAACAGGGACATCACCGTTACAGCCGTTGATTGGCTGCCCGGTCATGTTCAGGCCACTGCCTGATGTCACTGTTCGGTAGTGAGCTGCCTGAATAGCAATGACATGTGACCACTGCAGCCAATTAATGGCTGCAGGGGTGATGACCCCATTTGGAAAAAGACAGAAGAAAACAGAAGACCAGAGGAGAATGAGGATAGCACAGCACTGGAATGGAGGTGAAAGAAAAAGTGATCATAACGTTTTTTTTATTTTCAAAAGGGCACCAACAACAGTAAATTAGAATAAAATGATGAGGTGGACAACTCATGTAATCAGTGGTAGTTAACTCAAGGCTCTGTGGCTGTTCAGAACTACAACTGCTAGCATAGCCTATATATGTCAATGTGCCGTCATAAGAGAAGCATTTTCAGTACTCTGCTTGTGATCAGTTAGGGTGCGTTCACACGACATATTGAATCTGTGTTGGATCCAAAAAACCCATCCAAAAACGCTGCATCAATAGCATCCAAGACACATGCAACAGGCAGGTGCGTGTTTAAATGCTTTTTGGCTGAAGCAGAAACGCACCCTATAGTTTTAAATACGGATCAAGAATTGACATGACAATTCTTTGAACGGATCAGTAAGACGCATCAGAAAGACGCATCGGCGATCACTCGTCTGAATGCCGATGCATGTTTTAAATTGAAGGCATGTAAATCACACTGCTCATTGTTAGATGCATGTTTGGGTCCATTTAGGGTCTGAAACCCGGATCCAAACACACAACTAAAAACGGATCCAACACGGAGTCAACACGCCGTGTGAACATACCCTTACACAACAGTCTTCAACTACATCTGCCACCATCCCTTATATGTGTTAATGAGCCTAAAGATGGTAAGAGTATTTTTTCAGATAAAGTCCTCTGCTCTCGATCGGTTACTTAGAGATCTCAAATTTGGAAAGCCACAGCTTGGAACCTCTAAGTAATAAGATATTTAGGGATTTATTTAAGGGCTGAGGTTGCAAAAACTATCAACTCTAATTCTAGTTGTATCAACACATTATGAACACATTTTATACAGTGCATTGTTTACCTCTTTCTAGATCTATCTTGTTCTTAGAGTCACTATATTTTGTGGAAGGAGCACTAAGGAGGCACCCATAGTATAATATATCAGTAAATAAGAACACTGCATACTAAAGAAAAATGTATTTGTAACAGAAAAAACAAAACAATTCATATATCATTAAAGGAGATAGGATAGAGACAATCAGTATGCAGGTAAATCAAGATATACAAAGCAAATAATAATTATTATTAGCAGAGGGTCATCATAATGAAAACTCTCTACTGGGTAGTTACAGTGACTTCAGTATTAACATTAGGTCTCATACATAAGTGTTTCTTGAAGCTGTTTGTCAAATTCCGGTTCCCCATTATTAAAATAATCGAGTCAAAAGTGGGGAAACTGGAAAGCACAATAAGGAAAGGTAAAATATTAAGCTGTCAACATTTTCCACTTCATTAAATAAAGAACTCAGGAACCCATAGAATATCATATGCAGTAGAAGGAGAGAAGTCACTGTTTTAACTGCTGATAAATGAGATTGAATTCTTAACTTTCCAGAACCTTCATGGTTTTTCTTCATCCGCAATATGTGCTTACGCAGTGAAATGACAATTGCGCCACCAGTGATTAATATGATAGCAAACGCAACAGCCGCAAACGACGTGTAAATCTGAAAAAGACATTTGCATCGGCTTTTAAGTGTGGATATAAATATTAAAGTTACATTTTCATCTGTAGGAATAGTAATTGGTTTAATGTCAGTGTAGAGATCCCAGTACGCTGGTATTCCAAATGACCACGACACAGCAATAGAAGTAACGAGTAACCATGGTACAAATATAGAAACCTTCGCCTTAAGCTTGTAGAAGAAAGTCCCATTAAAATTGACTATCTTAATGCAATAGTAGAAGCATAGGCAGGTGGTACACCAAATGCTTGAGAGTGCCAATGAACACATGATGAGCACCAAAACGTTCAGCACCCAGACTTGTAAGTAGAACTCCTCAAACATAGAAAAAGTGACCTCATTGAATGCGATTGCAGCTTGAAAGAAGATATTGATGAGAGCAATGCTGTTAATTATAAGTGTAGATGGATTAGAATCATGAGTTTTTAACCAGTCAAGGAAATGAGCAATTAAGATGGATATATTTCCTAATACACCAGTCACAAAAAAGGAGGTATGGATTCCAACAGCCAAAAGGGGTTTAACAGAAGACATGTTGGATCAAGATTGGCTTGTGAATAATGTTAAATCCTTTCTTGTAGAAGTATGGCACCTATTGACCTGTGCACTACGTATTTCTACTTTAATTATGCATTTGCATTGTGTGGTCAGTTTTTCATACTTTCTTTAGTCTGGTGGTGGGAAAAGGCAGATAAATTGTAGAGCATTGCTCATATATGAAATGTTTATGCATTGAAAAATCAAAACAAGGCAAATATAGTTGTCATATTCATTTTTCCTGTATATGCTATATTTGTGGTTTCTAAAGCAAGACAATGATTTCACCAACACCCTGTTTTGGATCCAGCATTGTAAATATACATTAGCATACAAAGCTTCACAGAGCAACATAGAAATGGAAATGTTTGCAAATTAACCAAAATTCCTATTTTGACATATGCAAATAATGTGGATTTCTTCAATCTAGGTACTGACATTGTGTGAAAGCATATTGCTTCACCTGCATTTCATGATTGAAAAAAACAGTATATATGGTTTACAGGGTCTAGAAAATAGAGTTGTGCAGTGCTATAATTTATATTCACTCCCTATGATAGGGGTGCTATAAGTGTGTTGTGGTTTGGGGGATGAAGCCACAGTTAGTGGCTGAATCATGACAAGTTCACTTTCCTACTGATTGTTCAGACACTGTAGTGTGTCCATGTGATCAGGAGCTGGACAATAGCTGTGACACAACTCACAACTGTGCTCTTACAGCAGAGATCGGAGGAGCTTTCTATCCCTCCTGTTTAATCCTTTGAAAAACAAGATCAATGCTGATCACTTCATTAGAAGAAGAGACTGAGGGAGGGACAAGAAACCCCTGTGATGCACGGAAAAATATCTATTCGAAAACAAAATTCGAAAAAATATTTCTATAATATTTAAAATAATTAATGAAATAATAATAAAAAAACAAATCAGTAAAAAAAAAACAAACAGGTTTTTATGATATTACTTTATTACATATCAGTCTCAAAACAGAAAGTTATATACACATATTTGATATCATCACAACCATAACAACTTGTACATTAAATTTATAGTAGAAATTATGATTATCGTCGTATTTGCTTTTTTGTCAAAATTTGATTTAATATAAATGTAATGCTTGTATATACATACCAAAAAGTGGTCCTTTTATTATTTTTGCTGCTCGTCTTTGAACCTGTTCAAGCTCTACAATGTCTTTTCTGTGAATTGGTGCCCAAAACTATCCACAATGTTACATGTGTGGTCTGACCAGGGATTTGTATAATGGGAAAAAAATATTTTCACTGTGTACATCTATGCCCCTTTTAATACACCCCATAATCCTGTTTGCCGTGGCAGCTGGTGCCTGACACTGGCTGCTACAATTAAGTTTACTGTCCACCTTGATTCCCAGGTCCTTCTCCATGATTCTTTTACCCAGAGTTTTTCCGTTTAACAAGTCATTATGGAATGGATTTTTCCTTCCCATGTGCAGTACCTTGCATTTATCTGTGCTACTTCTCTTCCCAGGCCTCCAACTTATCCAGATCCCTTAGTAATAGAACACTATCCTATATTATGGTAATTACTTTATACAGTTTGGTATCATCTGCAGAAATGTTTTCTATCACTGAGCCAGTTACCCACTTGCAAACATTTCCCCCCCAGTCCAAGCAGCCTATATAGAATAAATATTTATTTTTTACTTAAAATTTACAGTTTACATTCTTTAAAATAGGTTTTCCTATGAATTATTTTCATACCAAATGTCTTAAGAGGCTTTTCTATTGAGGGAAGGCTCTGGACAGAATAAGTCTCCTTCTACCTCTGACAGATGACAATATACTCCATTTTCAATACAGTTTTCAATCCAGATTAACAATTCTTGCAAGTCAAGCTGTACTGCTACGTTATTGCAGAAGCTCTTGTCATTCCAAGACAAGAAGTATGCTATTAATTTGGATTGTTCTGCCATGAACAATAAGTAGAGAATTGACTGAGGGAAAAGGACAAAAAGTGGACATGCACATTGAACACTATGGGGGACAGATATGAAAGTGTCTAGGTCTAAGACGTTCTTTGTTGTCCATAGCAACTAATCAGAGCTACTGTTTCATTTCATATATGATATGAAAAAATTAAAGAGGAGTTGCAACGGGCAATAAAGAAAATCTTAGACCTAGACAGTTTTCATACATGTCCTTCCTAGGTTTGCACCATGCAAGTAATTTGTTTATATTTTCTGCCACTTTTTGAGTTTTTTTTTTACTGCATTTAATGTGCTGTAAAATAACAAGTTATCTTTATTCTGCAGGTTAGTGCAATATTATATTGATTATGTTATGTTTTACTAGTTTGAAAACATAAAAAACTGAAAAATTGCTTTGTATCACAATATTTTGAGACCTATATCTTTTTTATTTTCCTGTCCACAGAGCTTTGTGGTGGTCATTTTTGGTGAGGGCAAGCTATAGTTTTTATTGGTATAATTTTGGAGTGCATATAACTTTTTGATCACTTTTTACTCATTTTGTTCTAGAAGGCCAGGTAACAAAAAAAAATGTTATATTTTTGTGTGGATACAGTAATTAAGATAATAGTTTAAGATATCAGCGTTTCAGAAGAATGTCACTTTAGGCAAAACAGTTCTCCAGTGACCTAAATGTGCCACATGCTTGAACATCCCTATTTCCAATGCTGAAAAGGGCACAGCAGCTATTCTCTATTGAACAGCTCCAGGGCTTCTGTGCATACATTGGAGCTGTTCTATTGAAGGCAGTGAGGTGGGCAGACAGGGGGCCAATGTGCATTCTCCAGAATGTGAGCTCCAGGATCCCAGCCATCATTGGTAAAGAATGTTAAGATCAACGCAAGCGCTGACACCACTACTAGACTGCAGCAGTGTTCATAATCTTGTGAACAGTGAAGATGAAAATAAAGAATTATAAAGAATTATAAAGAAAACAGATTTTTGTAAAATAACATGTTGTTAGTATCATTGTGTTACATTTCAAGACTTTTCATGTCAATTTATTGAGATGGGAATACCCCTTTAAGTACTGACAACTCCTTTGGGCATTTACGTTGCATGTCTGTTTCTGATCTGCCTGTAATTTCAATTTACCCACTTATTCTTATCCATTGTAGTAGACAAGCCTATTTCAAGCTTATAGCTATAGGGCAAAACAGCAGTGGAGCAAACTCAGTACCATATTTACCAACTAAGGTCCACATGTATGAAAACTGTCTTTGTTTAAAACTCACTTTGTTGCCCATAGCAACCAATCAGAGCACCCATTTCATTTCATATTGTGCTCTGGTAAAATGAGTGGGGTGTTCTGATTGGTTGTTATGGGCAACAAAGTGAATTTTAGACCTAGACAGTTTTAATACATGTGGCCTTAAGCTACCACTTCCCCATGAATAGTAGTTGTGTGATTGACTGTGTATTAATATTTTACACCTATGCAACTGCTCACAGTATTACTGGGACTTTTTTGCCTCCTAGTGGGAATTAAAAGTTTGACTTTTTCTGTGTTTTGGAGCACCCAAAGTACTGTACATTTTATCATCATCTAGATGATCCTGTAAGAGGGAGAATACTAATAGCAGGATTTAAACAGTAGCGCAAAAGACTGCAGAGCTGTAATAGGTTAAAGTTTGTCAGATAAACAAGTTCCTCTGCCTTTGATAAGACACAGCAGGGAATGACATCATCATTCTGTTAATCCTGGCCAGATCAGCTGAAGCAATGAGAGCAGAGAGAGATGTTTGGTAACCAAGGGAAGCTTGTGCACACAAACAGGAGATAAGAACTGTTCTAGCTCTGGAAAGAAGCAAAATCAGAACAGCAATGTACTTGGTATGTGTCTTTATTTACTTTTACCTATATTTTTAAAGCAAATCAATTGGTGAAAATACCTCTTTAAGTAATGCTGCTCTTTTACAGATTTTTCATGCACATGCAGATTTTACATTTTAATGAGCTTGTGTTGCAGTTACCTGCATAGCAGGTGGTAAAGTACACCACTATCCAGTGAATAAGCCAATGTCATCTCAGTCCTCTTGTTCTTATGATAGACCACAGAGATCACACTCATTATCATGTTATCGCATATTCTAATTATATGCCATAACCCTGTTCTTAAAATACCCCTTTAAAGAGATCCTGTGACATCTCCTGATATGTCTAGTCTAGTAGATACTCATGTTCACTGTAAAACAACAATTTTGACACATCTCATAACGCTGTTTTGTGCTGTTCCCTGATGTTCCATTTGGGAAATTCATTACTGAATCTGTCATCTGTGTGTTATCAGTTGGTGGTGTGTCTCTGCACAGTCAGTCCAATCAGTACTGACAGTCCGTGTGTGCAGGGAACACTCATTTAACCCCTTCACGACCTTGGGCGTATGCATACGTCCAGGTCGTTTGGGGGTTCACGCACCTGGACGTATGCATACGTCCTGAGGATTGCGCAAACTCTAAAGCAGAGTTCGCTCGATCGGCGTGGTATGTCAGCTGTATATTACAGCTGACATCCCGCAGCGTCGGCCCCGACCCCGGATCGCTCCGGGGGGGGGGGTTAACCCCTTAATTATCGCGACCATCGGGTCGCAATCACTAAGAGAGACGCAGGAGGAGATCGCTCCTTCTGCGTCTCTGTCGTCGGCAGCTCCTGCCTTCTGACAGACAGCACGGAGGGCATAGAATGCCTTCCGGGTTGTCTGTGACGTTACGATGCCCGGCAGTGCCCTGTGGGCATGGCCCGGCATAGTGACTGACAGTTGTCATAGGAACCAGTGCACAGCAACAAGCTGTGCATTGTTTCCTATTGAATGAGAGATCTAAAGATCTATCATTCAAATCCCCTATGGGGAAAAGTAAAAAAAAAAAATGTGAAAAAGTAAAAAAAAGTTTAAAAAAGTGAAAACATAAACACATAAAATAAAATAAAAACACCTACACCGCCCTTTACCCTTTACAAACGGCAATCACCCCAAAAATAAATAAAGTACCCATATTTGGTATTGCAACGTGCGTAACGACTTGCCCTATAAATCTGTCATGTTAATTTACCCGTATGGTGAACGCCGTAAAAAAAAAGCAAAAAAAACAATCACAGAATAAGATTTTTGTTCATCCCGCAGCACATAAAATGGAATAAAAGTGATCAAAAACCCCTATAAATGCCAAAGTTGTACCAATTAAAACGTCAGTTCATCCCGCCAAAAAAAAAGTCCTAACACAGCTCTGTATACGGAAAAATAAAAAAAAGTTATGGCTCTCAGAAGATAGCCATGCATAAATATTCTTTTACACACTAAAAACATTTTTTTTTTAAAGTGCTTTAACATAAAAAAAACTATATAAATTGGGTATCACCATAATTGTATCGACCCACAGAGTAAAGCTAACTTATTACGGATACTGCACAGTGAGCGCTGTTAAAAATAAAAATAAAAAACACTACTAGGATTGCCGATTTTCTTCACTCTGCCTTCCAAAAAACGGATTTAAAACTGATCAAAAAGTCTTGTCCCCCCAAAAATGATACCAATAAAAGCATCAACTCATCCCGCAAAAAAAAAGCCTGTATACAGCTCAATACTCAGAAAAATAAAAAAGTTATGGCTCTCAGACTATGGCGATGCAAAAATGTGTTTTCCTGTTTGAATAAAAGTGTTTTTATTGTATAAAAGCAGTAAAAAATAAAACAAATCTATAAATTTGGTATTGCTGTAATTGTATCGACCTGCTGAGTAAAGCTAGCATGTCATATCTAACGCAGATTGACCGCTATGAAAAATAAAAATCAAATACACTACCAGGATTGCTGTATTTTGTTCAAAACACCTCACAAAAACCTTAATAAAAAGTGAACAAAGTGTTGTATGCACCCCATAATGGTACCAATGAAAGCATCAATTCCCCACAAAAACAAGGCCCTACACAGCTCTGCACACAGCAAAATAAAAGAGTTATGACTGTCAGAATAGGACAACATAAAAACGCAATTTTTTATAGACCTATTTCTATTGTGTAAAAGTAATAAAACATAAAAAACTATATAAAATTTATACCATTGCAATTGTACCAACCCCCATAGTAAAGTTATCACATCATTTACAGTGCACGGCGAACGCTGTAAAATTAAAGCCCAAAAAACAATGGTGGAACTGCATTTTTTCCCCCCATTTTCATGGCCCAATGCTAAAAAAAACGATGGAACACCTGTGCACCCAAAATGCACAATACACCCCTAGAAGAGATCCCTGAGGGGTGTTGAATCTAAAATGGGTCGACTTCTGGAAGGTTTCACCTGTTCTGGTACTTTGGGGGCTTTGCAAATGCGACATGGCTCCAAAAGCCAAATAGCGCTCCCTCCCTTGTACGCCCTGCCCTGTGCCCAAATAGCAGGTTACACCCACATGTAGGGTATTGCCGAACCTGGAAGAAATTGCTTAACAAGGTTTTGGGGTTCTTTTTTCCAGGATTCCTTGTAAATATGAAACATTTAAGCTAAAATTGCAGATTATTGGAAAAAAATTATTTTTCATTTTCACAGCCTAATGCTAAAAAAAAAATTGTGAATCACCTGTGGCATCGATATACTCACTACACACCTGTATATATACCTTAAGGGGTGTAGTTTCCAATATGGGGTCTTTTTAGGGGTGTTATTAAGTTTTAGCACCTTAGGGCCTCATCAAACCTGAGATGGCGCCTAAATAAAATTGCATTGAAAATGAGACCCCAGAGTCCAGTAGGTGCTCCTCCTATTCTGAGGCTTATGTTTGAGCCAAATAATGCACTAGGGCCACATATGGGATATTTCTAAAAACGGCAGACCTGGGGGAAATGATATTACATTGCATTTACCTAGTCACATTTACCGTATTCCAGTGAATAATGGATAAATATTGAAAATATGCAAAAATAGTGAAATTTTTACATTTCACCTCCACTTTGCTTTAATTGCTGTGAAATACCTAAATGGTTAACAAACTTCCTAAACACTGTTGTAAATACTTTAATGGGTCTAGTTTCTTAGAAGGTGTCATTTATGGGGGTATCTAACATACAGGCCCCATAAAGCCACGTCAGAACTGGACTGGTCCCTAAAAAAATGTATATTGCAAATTTTCTTGAAAATGTGAGAAATTACTACTAAATTTCTAAGCCCTCTAATGTCATTAAAAAAAGGACATTTAAAAAATGATGCCAACCTATAGTGGACATATGGTAGATGCTAGTTATAAACTATTTTTTGGTGAATAATTATCTGTCTTGTATGCAGAAATTTTGGAACTTTCAAAATCACAGATTTTTCTAATTTTTCATGAAATTTTTTTTTTTTTTTTCAAATCTGTTTTATTTAGTATTTCCATGTCGAACAAAAGAGTAAATCATTCAGATATACAGTTATTCATTATCCCTTTAAAAACAATTTTTAGAAAAAAACAGATAAAAATCTCTGTTTGTTATTTTGGGTTGTATATCCTAAGAGTCTAGGGAAAATACCCTTTTTTTAACCCCCTTACCCCTAGTTTTTCCCCCCCCCCCCCCCCCAATTTAAATAAACTTAAGAATGAAAGGGCGGAAAACTGGATCTGCATTATAATTCTTATGACATGGATTTTTTTTATCCTGATGTCTCCAAACCGTTTCTTTCAGCATCAGCGATTGATGACAGTGCCTTATTTGCACTCAAGTCCTTAGGTATCACCAATTTTTATTGGGTACTTTTTGCATGTCTAAATGCAGTTTGTGGCCAGAAAAACCTTAAAGGGTTGATCCCGTATCCCTATGCATAAATCACAAAATAAACATAAAACCATCTGAGCTCTACAACTCAAAAGTGGGCGGTCAAAGGTGTTAGCGCGCAGCCACCCCAAATAGGTCCCCCCTTTGTCCCGAACTATGGAAAATATGGCGGATCCCCCCCCAAGACTCTATTTTGTCCCATGGGGTTAATAAAAAAATTTCTTATGCATTTTTGTTACGATCTGGCCAAAGAGAAAAGCCTCCCGACAGGAAAAAATTTTCAACCCGGGATTCTTTTTGTGTAGTTCCCCTCCACCCAGCCCATCTTCTTTTAAATCGAAAATTTTTTTCTTAAAAAAGTTTAAAAGGGCGGGGTTTTTTTTTTCATGAACCGTTTGTAAGATTGCTTCACTCCCCTGCGCGTTTTAAAGTGGAGAAGCTTTCTACACCCTGGTGCACATGGGTGTCGTGTGTGTTTACTGACCAAATATTGCCAAGTGGAGTTCTGGGGAATATTTTGTGAGGTTGGAATTTAAATGTATGATCTTTCCAGAATTTGGATTACTGGACAGCTCCATAAACATGAATGGGTCCGCCTCTGGCGCTCTACAACGAAAGCAAAAGTTTCTGGATAAACCCATTTTGTGTCCCCTTTTTGGGTTATATATGCTCTATAAAAAAATTTTGGGGGTCTTTCCCCAATATCTGCTGGAGAGAAAAAACTTTCTATATTATTGAGGGCCCCTTTTTAAGGCCCAAAGCCAGCGGGGGTATCCCCCCCCCTTTTCGAATTCCATTGGGTCTTGGAAAAGCTAATTGGTAGGGTTAGCTTATATGGCGGGGGGTTAGCCCCCTAAAGGAAGTTTCTTTGTCGCAGCATCCCCCAGAGACTGAATCCCATTCTGCCGTTAACCCCCAGAGATCATTTACGGCATAGCTTGGGCACGGGGTTTGGAAAATGGAGATTTCCACACCCGGAAAATTTGTTCCCGGAGTTTTCTAGGGTTAAAATTTTCCTTGTTTTCATGTTATCATGTGGTGAAGGGGGTAACCCCCCCCCTACCCCCCGATGAATTCACCAGGGGGGGTCCCCCCGAAAATTGGGTTTCCCCCAAAAATACTAAATAGTGAAAAAAAAAAAAAAAAATTTTGGGGGTGCAGTCAAAAATTTTGGCTTCAAGTTTTGCCACCCTTTCCCACTGAATCAACAGGGGATTCCCCAATAGGGCCCGGAATAATGATGGTTCTTGGGTAAATTTACAATGAGAGATTCCCCATAAAAGACTACCCAAGGAGGGGTCTGTAAACCCTGATCTACTAGTACCCGTCTATCGCATCAAAAAGAGGCCGCCGCCCCTATGCCCCCCGTTAGGCACCCTTCCTTCGATTTTTTTTGATAATTTACCATGAATTCGTTGTCTCCCCCCCTTTCCACACGAACCCCCTTATAGTGCATGATTTCCCTTCATCTTTCCTCCTAAAATTTTTTGGGAGTGGTGCAGGATGAAACAGTAATTTTGGGGAACTCTATGGTCTTAATTAGGTTACCCTCCCCAAATTTGATGGGGGTAGTTTCCTCCGGGCCCCATTGCCCTTTTCCCAAGGAGTGAAATAGGAGGTATTTATTTTATAAAAAAGAAGGAGCCCCGGGTGAGGTTGATTCCCAAGAAGCATTGCGGTTTTTCACCATTGAAAGGGAAAGCTAAAGACCAAGCTGGCTCAGGGGCCCCTTCAATCCATAGCGGGGTTTTTTCTGGGGTTGATGTGGTAACCCAAATCACCCCCTTCTTGTAAAATTGCAGACTCGTGGTAACGCTCCCCGGGTTCGCGAAAGGACAGAGAACATATCCGCGAAGGCTGCAAATCAAGGTTCCTGCCCCTGTAACTCTCCTTTGAAGTGTCCCGGGGATGGAGGCGTTCAGCGGGGGATCAAAACCCAAATTGAAAATATCGGAGATGTGGGCAACCCTGCGATTTCCCTCAAAAGAATCAATTGGGTCTGATATTTCCCGTTAAATTAAATTTGGGAGGTGGAGGTTTTTTTCTTGTGTATGCTCCCAAAAAGCGAAAATTTTGACCCAAACCCCTCTTCCGCACGGGGTCCACAGGAAGGGCCCACGACACAGTATAAAAAGCTTTATTTGGGGCATCAAGCAAAGGAGCATTGACACTCCCCCCTGTGACCCTGATTTTTGTCGTGGGTGAAATCGCCCTCTAATATTTTGCGTTGTTTGGGCGTCCCTGTACGAACCCTCTCGGGGAAGGTGCATTATTAGGGAAAAAGGGTTTGGGCCCTTTTTGCTATAATTTTCGGGCTTTTAAATCACAATTCAACACTTATAGGGGGGGTATTTTTGGACCAATTGTGGGTCTTTTTTGGGGTTTTTTGTAGTAAATAGTTGGAGTTCTAAAAAATTCTTTCCATTCACCGGGTTTCCTGAAAAAAGTGATTAAAGAGAGGTCAGCACCGGGGTCCACCGGGGAAGCATTTAAAAAAATTCTTTTCCAAATCCTTGGTCCCGGTGTTTTCCCCGTGGGTGAAGAAGCAAGGCCCCCCTTCCCCCTTTCCTCTGTTAAGGATCCTCTAACTGGTTCTTTGGGTCTCCTTTTGGGCCCGGGAAAGGGGGACCCGAATTCAAAAGGAATCAATTTCCATTCTGCTGGTGCGCTCTGTGAGATCCTCAAAGTTTTCAAGAACTTCTCTCCACCCCCTGATGCATACATAAGGTTTTTGGGTTGTCGGGCCCCGTGGGGCAAAAATTTGGTTGCGTGACTTTTGCATTTTGTTAGTCTGGCCAGAAATTGGCTCGATTTATTGGCGCTACGTAGATTTTTTTTGGGTGGAGTTTGGGTTAGCCAGCCCCCGGGGTTTGGAAAAAAGGAGCTAGCGTATCTTTTGCTTCTTTATATTAGTTTTACCTCTACTGTCGGGTAATGCCTTCTTGTTGCGCAGAAAACAATTTTCCCTGTGTAATTTATTAAATTTTGGTGTGGGTTCCCTACTCTCGGTTAATATTGGAAAATTTGGGCCCGGAGGCCCGGTTTCGCTGTTCCCAAATGGGGGAGCGTTGTCAATGTTTTGACAAATTATCACCCACAAAGTCCCCCCACTTCGTTTGAGGAAGGAAAGGGAATCGGGGAAGGATAAATATCCTGGATATCGCCCAGATCCTTTGGGAGCTGAGAAGGGGTTGACCCGTACAAGCGTAACGGAGAGTGATCAGAGAAGTTATAGCGGGCGGGATAGTCTTGTACCTTTCCCCCATAGTGACATAGTGTGAGAAAAAGGTCGTCCTGGAAAAGGATTCGTGGGCCCGGGGAGTAAAATTATTTCTAGGTTTGCATTTAACTCCCCCAGGGATCACAAAGAGAGTTGGGCCCCTATCAAGTGAAAAATCCCTTTTGGCTTGTCCACTCGATTGATGCTCTGACGATCTGTCCAACTCGGGGCAAAGAGTGGTATTAAAGTCTCCCCCCCCCATGATATTATTGTCCCCTCTTTGTGCCAAATGAAATTTAGTTTGCAAAATACCTGGTTTAATGGTTTGGGGCTTTGTTTCCCAGGGGGTAAAAAAACCCCCCCAATAGATTTCTCTCATAGGGAACCCCCCCTACATCTTCCATCTCTTCCCCCCACATTTGAAGACCTTTTCTGAATGAAAAGCCCCCCCTTTCTTTGGACAGAAATCCGCGAATCAGAGTCCCCCAGGGCCTTTCAGCTTCCCCCCCGCCTTTTTTTCCCAAGTTTTCTTGGGAACTAATGTCGGTTTGAACGTCTCAAAGGTAAGAACTTTTTTTTTTTATTGGCGTTTTAGACCCGCGAATTCCTTTATCAATTTAAGTTTTCTTTTGGGTGGGATTTAGCTTAAAGGGCAGTCATGGTGATCGGTACCTGATCCATCACTATCGAGTTTTTTTTTAAAACCGGAGTCCCCCGTCCCACCCAGCGGGAGGGGAAACCAGAGATCCAAAAAAGGGCAACCCCCGGGAGGCCGCGCGCCACTCCACCCCCGCCTATAAAGAAGGGCCCAAACTCAGTATTAACAAACAAAATTAAAAAAGTCATTAAAAGAGGCTTTTTTACCTTTTAAACCCGGGGTTTTCTTAGTACACAATAGCACATGATAGCCAAACGGGGCCCAAAGAGAAACTTGACTATTGTCGTTACCTTACCCCTGTAAGACCTTTCATGCGGTTTCCCTTTTCCCATTTGAAAATGTTGTCTTGCTGTCTCGGGGTTTCAAACGTTAGCTGTCTGCCCCCTACTGAACTCGCACCTTGCGGGAAAAAATTTCTGAAACCCAATGGCCCTATATTAGGTGTTTAAATATGGGAGGGGTTTTCGTTTTTGCGTTACATGGGGAGTAAACTGGAAAAATCAGGGTTTTGTGGTTAATTTGTAGTCTCCTTTTCTGAGGGTTTGGTTGCGTTCTTTCACCCCCCATTTAGGGATTTGGCCAGAGCCCCAGGTCTGAAATTTCCGTGGCCCCCTTTATCTCGGGGGGTATTTTTTGGGCCCCCTTTTACAGAAATGGGGTCCACTGGGTCTTCCCGGCCTAAGGCCCTTTGGAAAATTTGTTTTTTCAGAAGGGAAGTGTTTCCCCCCCACGTCTCTGGGTTTTCCCTTTAACCGCAGGTTGTTCACCTGCTTCTGTTTTCCAAATCCTCTATTCTATCTCTTACAGCGCTTTTGCCTCCCCGATTGGGCCCGGGGTTTCTCAAGGGGTGGAAGAATTTTTTGATGGGTTATAGGTTCTCTCGTCCAAATTTTCTGCGAATTAGTGTTAATCAGGATGGCGAATTGATAGAGTTTTGCAGCATCTCCACCTCTTATCAAAAAAGCGGCAGATGCTTCGTTGACCTCCGATACCTCGGTACTTAGCGCAGCCCCTGTTGGTGAATCCCTGGTTTTCTCGGGGGGCAAATTTGGGGGCTGAGTCCCCTCCAGAGAGGGGTTTTGGGACGGGGGGGTGACATCGCTAATCCCTTCTGTGATTGATTTTGCGTGTTTTTTTCACTTTGCCCCCCTTTTGTATTTTTAGGGCCCTTTAGTACCATTGAGTCTGGGGGTCTTAAACAGGAAATTTGATTAGTTTTTTCTGAGTCTGATGCGGTAAGCGATTTTTCTCTTATCTGTTGTTTAGAGGTATTGCCTATCCCCCCGGAGGGGATGAAACGAGGAGAATAGGGCCCTTGGGGGTAAATTTAAAATTTCTTTTTTTCTTTTGTGCCTACCTTTCTTGCTAAATCAACATTTTCTGTGTTCAGGGGATACCTCGAAAATGGTGGGGTGTAAAGATGTGGTTGGGTTTTCCCAGTGGGTGTTTAGAAGGAAAAACCCGATCGAGTTTAAATTTAATGTCCTATGCAGTGGGGGTTTCTGACCGGGGTATATTGGTTTTAAAAACCCATTTTATTTTAGGTATTATTAATGAATTACTCAATAAACCATCCCCCTATGGGGACCCTTGCCCCCAGGAAACTGATCTCATGGTTTTAAGCAATGATTCCGCACTGGACTCAAGCAATGGTTCCCGCCCGTCTGCTTTAAGCATGGTTCCTGCACTGTCTGCTTAACAATGGGTTCCGCACTGTCTGCCTAAGCAATGATTTTCATGTTGCTCAAGCAATGGTTTTTTGCACTGTCGGGTCTAAGCAATGGTTCTTTCCCCCGTCGCTTAAGCAATGGTTCTTGACAGTCGCCTTTAAACAATGGTTCTTTACACTCTGTCAAGCAATGGGTTTTTGCACAGTCGCTCTAAGCAAGGTTCTTGCACTGTTGCTCTAAGCAATGGTTTTTGCCACTCCCGCCTAAGCAAAGGGGTTTTTGCCACTTGCTCTAAGCATTTGGTTTTTGCGCCTTTACTCAAATAATAAATCTCGCACAGTTGCTATACAAATGGTTTTTACAATGGATCTTGCACGTCTGCTATAAGCAGATTTTTGCCAGGTGCTAAAATGGTTTTTTGCACAAACTGCTATCTATAGCAAAGGGTTCTTGCACAGTTTGCTATAAGAATGGGGCTTGCACAGTTTGCTATAAGCAATGGTTTTTGCACAGCCATAACAATGGTTTTTGTACAGTTCGCTATAAGTAATGGTTCTTGCACTTCTGCTATAAGAATGGGTTTTTGACATTCTGCTACAAAAAAAGTGGTTCTTGCACAGTTCGAAAACAATGGTTCTTGCCAGTTCTGCTATAATTAAGGGGGCTTGCACAGTTCTGTTAAGTAATGGTTCTTGCACGTTTGTATAAGTAATGGTTTTTGCACAGTTTTTTATAAAATAATGGTATTGAAAAGTTTGCTATAAGTAAATTTTTTACCAGTTTGCTATAAGCAATGTTTTGCACAAATTCTATAAGTAATGGTTTCTTGCACCCGGGGGGCGTAGGGTTTTTATTGGGGGGGGGCCCCGTAAAAACCCCCTGTCCCCCGGTCTCCCGGGCTCCAGGCCTCTGCCTGGGCCTGGACCGACTGACCCGCAGCTACATGTGCTCCGCTGGACCACACCCCCCCGCGAGGGTTTTGCGGGCAGAGAGCGAGCGCTCCCGCCCCGCAGACAGTGTTGGGGCCCGCAGGTCCGATACACGGGGGCCGCCCGGGTCTACAGCGCTGAGGACCCGCCGCGGCCCCGTGCGCCCAGCCGGCAGCGTCGCGATGATGTGATGTCATCGCGACGCTCCCTCTCCTCGGCGCACAGCGCGCATGGGCCGGGCGCCCGAGGAGCTGCCGGGAGGAGCGCAGGCTGAAGAGGACAGAGCGCGCTCACCGGGGGAGTTAAGGTGAGTATTAATGTTGTTATTTTTATAGCATTACCTGCTCAGTGCCCCAAATATACTGCCCTGTGCCCCTATAATTGCCTGCCTGTGGCCCCCATATCCCTGCCTGTGCCCTATATTGCCTGCCTGTGGCCCCCATATCCCTGCCTGTGGCCCTATAAGCCTGCCTGTGGCCCCCATATTACTGCCTGTGGCCCCCATATCCCTGCCTGATGGCCCCATTTTACGCCTATGGCCCCCATATCCCTGCTGTGGCCCCCATATACTGCCTGTGGGCCCCATATACTGCCTGTGGCCCCCATATCCCGGGCCCATATGCTGCCTGTGCCCCTATAATGCCTGCCTGTGGCCCCCATATCCCTGCCTGTGGCCCCCATATACTGCCTGTGGCCCCCATATACTGCCTATGGCCCTCATATCCCTGCTGTGGCCCCCATATGCTGCCTGTGCCCCTATAATGCCTGCCTGTGGCCCCCATATCCCGCCTGTCCCCTTTAATACCTGCCTGTGGCCCCCATATACTGCCTATGGCCCCCATATCCCTGCCTGTGCCCCCCATATACTGCCTGTGGCCCTCATATCCCTGCCTGTGGCCCCCATATCCCTGCCTGTGGCCCCCATATACTGCCTATGGCCCCCATATTCCTGCCTGTGGCCCCCTTTACCTGCCTGTGGCCCCATATACTGCCTGTGGCCCCCATATCCCTGCCTGTGGCCCCTTTATGCTGTCTGTTCCCCTAAATGCCTGTCTGTGGCCCCCCCATATCCCTGCCTGTGGCCCCATTACTGCCGGTTGCCCTAAAATGCCTGCCTGTGGCCCCCATATCCCTGCCTGTAGCCCCATATACTGTCTATGGGCCCTATATCCCTGCCTGTGGCCCCATATCCCTGCTGTGGCCCCCCATATGCTGCCTGTGCCCCTATAATGCCTGCCTGTGGCCCCCAAATCCCTCCCCGTGGCCCCCATATCCTGCGTCTGGCCCCCACATCCCTGCCTGTGGCCCCCATATCCCTGCCTGTGGCCCCCATATGCTGTCTGTTCCCCTATAATGCCTGCCTGTGGCCCCCATATCCCGGCCTGTGGCCCCCATATGCTGCCTGTGCCCCTATAATGTCTGCCTGTGGCCCCCATATCCAGCCTGTGGCCCCCATATCCCTGCCTGTGGCCCCCATATCCCTGCCTGTGGCCCCCATCTAGTGCCTGTGGGCCCCATTTCCCTGCCTGTGGCCCCCATATGCTGCCTGTGGCCCCATATACCTGCCTGTGGCCCCCATATACTGCCTCAGTGCCCCTATATACCTGCCTGGGCCCCATATACCTGCCTGTGGCCCATATATTTGCTTCAGTCCCCCTATATACCTAAATGAGGGGACTGCTATACCTATAATTAAGGAGTTCCTGGAAATGTGAGGATTCTAAGATATTTGTGTCCAAATCTGCAGTGACGAGTATTGGCCGGGAGCAATCAGCATGAAGGTGAAAACCGGATGGAGAAGAAAAGGGAAAGTGAACGACGCTGATCAGAAAAGACGTCTCTGGTGAGTTTACAAAAATGAAATTTGCAGTGAAATCCCCTTATATTTTGGGGCAGAGTCTACAAACAACAAAAATCTACCACCCCAGGTCACTGAAGGGGGGTGGTAAATGAAATCAGAGCCGGGTTTTGCATTTGGAAATAGTCACATGTGGGGTTGCTTTTGGGGGTCGGGGGGGTTGGCAGGTTTAATATTGACCCCTTAAAAGTAATGGGTTTTGGGGCCCTTGGGTTTTTGTAGGGGGTTTTTTAAGTAAAAAATCATTTGTCTGGTAGATTTTGGCCCTTTTTATCGGGGGAAATGTTTTTGGTTTAACTTTTTAAGGGGTTTTGTCCTATAAAAGGTGAAAAGTTTTGAAAAAGAAAAAAGTCAATTGGGTTTTTTTTAAACCGCCCTATTGTAGGGGGCCGGGGAGTGATTAAATGGGCCCAAAAAACCCCCCCAAGGAAAAAAGGCCCCCTGTAAAAAAACATTCCCCAAAAGGTTTCCCAATGAGGCGGGAAAAAAGAGGTGGGGCCCCCCGCCCCCCCCCAAGAAAAAAAAAAAGGGGGCCCGAGCCCCGGATGTTTTGGGGCCCCCTAGCAACGCCCCTGACTTCCCACAGTTCTCCCTATAATTAAGGGTTTCTTGCACGGGTTCTGCTAAAAGGGAAGGGTTTTCTTGCAAAATCTCAAAAAGGTTAAGGGTTTTCTTTGCACATCCCTAAAAGAAAGGGTTCTTGCCGTTCTGTTATAAGAAGGGTTTTCTTGCACATTTTCGGGCTATAAGAAAAATTTTTCCTTGCACATTTTCTGCTAAAATTTAAAGGTTTCCCTTGGGAACAGTTCTGCTAAAAAGAAAAAGGTTCTTGCACAGTTCTGCTTAAGAAAAAGGTTTTTTTGCACAGTTCGGGAAAAATAAAGAAATTTGGTTCTTGCAAGTTCTGCGGGAATAGGGGGGTTTTTTGCACAGTTTTGCTAAAAGGAAAATGGTTTTTGGGCACATTTTCTGAAATAATTAAGGGTTTTTTCTTGCACCGTTCCCTGCGTAAGAAAATTTGGTTTTCTTGCACAGTTTGCTAAAGGTGGAGGTTTTCTGCCCAATCCTTTAAATAAGCATGGTTTTCCCACAGCTTGCCCCCTTTGCAATGGCCACTCGGGAATTGTGCTTCACCCCTCCCCCCCCAACCCGGGTTTTGTTACTCTGCACTCCGTTCCCCCACGAAGTGGGGAGCAAGGTGGGGGGGAAAAGGGCCCCAGCGGGGGCTCAGCCCCCCCAGCACCCACCAAAATGAACAGCGATTTGTCTTGCCCCAAATCCCAAAAGGTTTGTTTAGCCCGGCAAAACAAAACCGCAAACGGGCCCACGACAAGCACACACTTCGTGCAAACGTAATTAATTGGGGAAAACCCCCTTATGTAGGGGCATTAGCTTGGCCGGCGCAAAAAAGGCGGGTTTTCCCGCTCAAGAGCTGCCCAGGTGGGAAAGGGGAGAAGGGCCCCCGGGAACCGCTATTTTTCCCAAGGGGATAAAATTCGGGGCCCCTGGGGGACTTTTTCAGTGTCGTCCCCAACCCCCCCGGTCCGCAGTTCAAATTTTTCAGGCGTCAATAACCCTTTCAGCTCCCCCCCAATGAGGGCCCCCAAAAAGCAAAGGGGGGGGGGGGGCCCAAAAAGGGGGAATAGGGAGTGCAAAAGCCCCCCGATTTAAAACACACTTCTCTGGGCTTTTTCACCCCCCCTCCCCGGTACCTGTCGGGGGCCCGCTGCGGGGCCCGCAACTTCATTTCCCGCTTTAGGGTCCCCAAACGGGGGGCCCTTGGGCTTCAGGCACGTTTCACCCCCCGCCCGGGCTTTCCCGATTTTTCTAGGGGGCCCTCCCCCAAATTCTCTCCTCCGCCCCCTTTTAAAGGAAACTTTTTTAAAACCACCCGCGTTCCGGCCCACCCACGCACTCCCCCGTGCGCTTGTGCTTTTGGTGCACCTCGTCCGCCGGGGGACCGCGGCTATGACAGGCGGAGTTTTTTGCACTCCCGGCCCCCGGGGGAAAATAAAAGAAACTGCCTGGGCACCCCCTCCGCTTCAGAAAATTTCCCCCCTAAACCCAAAGTAAGCCGGGGAAAAGTTTAAAAGGGTTTCGGTTTTTCTGGTTTATTTTGGGGTTTAAGAAAAGGACCCCAATGTAAAACGGGGCCAAACACTCCGTAGCTCCCCCCCCCGGGGGGGAAGGGGGGGGTTTTCCCATTTTTCATAAAAATTTTGATATTTTTCCAAAAAAAACAAGGTTTGTATGGAAAAAACATTTTTTTTACAATTAAAAAACACAATTTGTAACGGGAAAACAATCTCAGAATCCCAGGGAAAGAGGAAAAAAGTGCAAAAATTTAAATTCTCACAAAAAGTGACCATCCCCGATTTAAAAAAAGGGGGGTTGGTCGGGAAAGGCCCAAAATTTTGGTGGGCCTTAAGGGGTTAAAAACGTAACTGAAACCGCCCAGCGAAAATTTAAAGAAAGGGCCAATTCTAGGGAGGGGAAAAAAACAGAGAAACGGTACAACACAGATTTGTAAGAGAAGATGTTGTTATTTTACAGCCAACACAAGTTTTTTAAAAAAAATAAAAAGGGTCAGGAGTTTTCACAGACCCCTTTTTAACTCAATTATGGCCTGACCTTGAGAAGTAGGTGTCACTTGAAAGTATGGGTTTAGCAGAACGGGATATCAACACAAAACTTTAAATAATTTCTTAGGAAATGTACCACTCAGAACTGGGGCTTTAGGGTTTACTTTTACATAATAAATCTATTCTGTGGTCTAAGCAAATAAAATTGGGGTAAAATTAATCGGGGGGAAAAAGAAAAAGAGGAATGAATAATTTTCCCCGTGCCCCAACCTTTTTTTCAGTTCAGCACTTAAAGGCAGAAAGGGAACGTAAAAAGGGACAAATGTTACAAAATTACATAGTTAGTAGGGTTTTGAAAAAAGACACGTGCCCATCAAGTTCAACCAAGGGGGGGTTTAAAATTTGGTTAAAGGGAGGGAGCCCAAGGATTTTAACCCCTCCTCCCCACCGTTAATCCCTTTGAAACCCAAAAAAGGCAAGAAGAAATTGCTCCGGGGGGAGCCCCTTTACTCTGCCCCCAAGCCGCCACCCAACCGGGAACCCAGAATTTTACAAGCTACGTATGCTTTAATATTCTTTCTTTTCGGGGTAATATCTAAGCCTTTCTTGAAACTCCCAACTTTTCCCTGCTGTACCAGCTTCAGGGGGGAATTCCACAAATTACATTTTTTAAACAGTGAAAAACCCTTTTCCCCTCGGGGGAAAAAATAACCCTTTTTTCCCTCTAGCCAAGGGAAAGAAACCCTTGTCTTTGGGGGGGTTTTTACTTTAAAATTTAATTTTTTCCCCAAATACTTTTTGTAGGGCCCAAATTTAAAATCATGCCCCCCGAAGCCATCTTTCCCTAAAAAACAAAATAAGTTAAATTTCCCTATAACCTCCCCTCATAAAAAAAAACCCTCCTCCCCCTTATAATTTTAAATACTCGTTGGATTGAATCCTAAAATTTGGGTTTTCATCAAAAAAAATTTTTATTATTTTTTTTTTCCAAAATGTACATTTTTGGGGAATTTCAAAATAAAAAATTTTTTTGGGATGCGTTTTTTTTTTTTTTACAGCGAAAAGAATGAAACATGTTTAAAAAATTTTTTGTTTAAAAAAAGCCCGGGTTTTTAAATCTGACCCCAAGAAAATTGAGTCCGTGGAAACCCCAATTTGGAAATTTTTTGTTGAGATCTATGGGGAAAAGCTTTTTCCCCCAAATTTATTGGATTTTAAAACCCAAATCTGCCTAAAAATCTGACTAAAAATGCTTGTTATGTACCAGGCCCAAAAAAAAATGGGGTAAAAAACCGTGTGAATATTTTACCCCTAAGGTGCTCAATCAAAACCCCCCCATAATTTTAAAAGGGGGTTTTTCCACCATGTAATGTTACGTTTGGGAAACCCCCAAATGGGTAGTTTACACTTTTCTAAAAAATTTATTAAAAAAAATGGAAAAAAACTGAGCGCTACAGCAAAACTCAAAAACCCCCCCCGGGGAACCAAAAGCTTTTCCCCCAGTCAAAGAAACCCCGGAGCTGAAAGGCCGCGCTTGCGTGAAACACTTTTTATCTGATGAAAAGCGGGGGGGGGGGGATGGGGGGAATGGGGGGCCCTTTTAAAAAGGCCCACCGGTACAATATGTTTCTTTTTTTATGCAAATAACTTTCTGTAGTGTTTTTTAGATCCCTTTCTTTATTTTGATGAAGAAGCTTTCAAAACTGCTGTTTTGAATAGGGGTTTTCCCTTTTTTATACAAATTTTTCAAGTTAAAGTTTTGATTATTATGTCAAACCGGAAAACCGTTATGCAGGGGTCTGTGCCTTTTGGGGGGGGGTTTTCTGTGTGCCGGCCCTGTCCCCTCGTGATTTTTTTTTACATTTAAAATTAGCCAAAATTTAAAGATTTTGGTTTTTTCCCTGACAGTGCCGGTTTTGGGTTTGTTCTTGGGTGTTAATTGAATCCAATGTTGGGACTGTTTTTTAGTTCACTTAAAGTTTTTGAGAGCTCCCTTTTTGGGTTCCTCCCCTCCCCCCCCCCCCCCAAACCCTTCTCCACTGCAGCTTCATGGGTCAGCCCGGGTTGTTGACATTTTTGCCCTCATACTGAACAGGTCAAATACTTGGTTGGGTGGCAAATCCCCTTTTAAAAATAAAATTAAAAGAGGTAAAAGGTAACATGAGTGAAACAATTTTAGTTTGTTTAAAAAGGTTATATTAAAAGATCAACCTGGCCCCCTTTAAACTTCACACAAAAAAATGGGAAAAAAAAAAAATTACTTTAACGAGAAAACCACCCAAAAATTTAAAAGGGCCCAAAGTCCATTAAAGTTCATCAAACTTGAAGGCCAACTGAGCCCAAATTTTTAAAGGGTCAAAACCCCAAAATAAAAAATAATAAGGGACATTTCCTATCCTGTTAGGACAAACAATTTTTTTAAATTTTGTTTTTGGGACTCCCTTTGGGAATAAAATATCAAAAAAAAAAAAAATTTTTTCAATTTTATAGCAAAACCGTCAAATTTTTAATTCAAGGAGTTGGGTTGTCAAAGGGAGAGTTTCAAATACCTTTTGCCCTTTTTTTTGTATCAGGAAAAAAAAGCACAAAAAAGGGAAATTACATTGGGGCCCTTTGTTTTACCCAATCCCCTGCACAACACCTCATCCCCTTTTCAAATTTTCTTTTTATTAGAAAAGTCAATTCAACAAAAAAACCAACCCTTTTTTTGAATTTCCTATTTTCCCCCAAATGCACAGGAAAACGATCGTATTTTTTTAGCATTTTCCTTTTTTTAAAAACGCCAAGGATACGATCGTTCCCTTTTGGCCCCATAGCCCCCGGGGAATAAAGGAAAAAACGAGTGCGCTACACAGGGTTGTCTTTTTCCCCCGCCCGCTTCTGGCAGCGGCCCTAATTATACAACATGTAGTATAATACGCCGGGCACTTTTTTTTCGTTTCTTTTACGTCACCCCAAACAATAAAAAAAAGGGGAAAAAGGGAAAACGGAAAGCAAACCGCGGTTTTTGCACACAAACGGACAAAAGCCCGCGTTTCGCATCAAGAAAAAAAAACGGCCACTTTCAGGCCGGGGTTTTTTGGGGCCGTGCAGTGTAGACAAAACCTTAGAAATTATAAAAAACAAATTTTCCCGATAAAAATACTTTTACACTATATTTGAGGAACATGCTAGTCATTGTATATATACAATAGACAATACCTATGCCTACCGTGCTGTCAGATGATAAGAAAGCATACAGTATATTGCACAGTATATGACTTTGGTGGGATTCCTCTGTATTGAAAAGTGCAGTCAGGTCTGGCTCATACAGAGAAAGAGACAGAGATAGAAAGAAAGGTTCATATTAAATTAAAGTTGCTCAACAGATCAGAATCTCAATTTACAGATGCAATTCTACAGTTGTTATTGCATCTATTTCTTCCATTAAACAAACTAGAAAAAATATAAACTAATGTGTAGTAACAGTAACCTCACTATTACTAGCAACCGATTTTATACCAAAGATTTGTTTACAAACATTTGTCAGTTTTCGGTTCCCTACAATTAAAATAATAGAATTTAGTGTAGGAAAGCTGGACACAGCAAGAAAACACAAAGAAAATATTAAACTGCCCACCTCCGTTGTGTCATTGAATATTAAATTAAGGGCCCCATAAAAAAATAAGTAAAGTAATAAGAGAGATGTGACTGTTCTTGCAGCTGATAAGTGGGAGTTGATTTTTCCAGCACCAGAACCTTTATTATTCTGACTCATTCGTATCATATGCTTACACAAAGAGGATATGATGGCCCCAGCTGTGATGAAAATAATGGTGAAAGCCACACCAGACAACAACATGTACATCTGGAAGAGGCAATGACATTTGCTCTTAAAAGAAAAAGAAATGAATGCTGTAATGTTGCCTGTATAGTTACCAGAAGAAAATTGACTATCCCGGTACAAGTCCCAATAGGCTGGTAGTCCTGCAGCCCAAGACATTCCTATAGAGAGAATTATCATCCAGGGGACCATGGCTGAAAGCTTAGCTTTTAACTTGAGTAAAAATGTCCCAGTGAAGTTGATGATTTTTACACAGTAGTAAAAGCATAGAACAGTAGAGCACCAAAGACTTGAAAATGCCAAAGAAGACATGATAACCACCATTGACTTAACCACCCAATCTTGAGAGTAGAACAACGTAAACAAAAAGTAGCATATTTCATTGAATAAGACTGTCCCTTGTAGAGAAATGTTAGAAAGGCAGATGCTGTTGATGATGAAATCACAAGGATTAAGTTCATAGGTCTTCAGCCAGTCTAGAAAGTGGACTAATAAAATAAATACATTGCCAACTAAACCTAAAAGTGCCAGAAAAGCATGTAAGGATACTGCTAGGGGTGGACTCAGGTCTGTCATGATCAGAATGAAATAATATCCTTGTATTGATTATTCCAAGAACATCAGTAATCAGTCTTTGATTGTGTGTTACTTATGAAGTCAACTAGGCAAAGTTACTGTACATCCTACTCAAGAATTTGTTGATTCTTAAAGTTGTCCAAAGATGAAATCTTTTTTCTCTTGATTTGGAGATCCAAATATTTCCACAATTTAGAGGTGATATATTGAAATATATTATTTTATCCTTCATCAGAAATTCTGTTGTTGGTAGTATTTCTAAGGTTGTGTTGCCTCATATTCAGGTTGGCATGAACTGTGGTCATATATGTTGTTGCAGTTGGAAGTCTTTTTCAATTTTTAAAGTTCCCAAATCCTAACAGAGAGAAAGGGGTATTTTCTCTGTCTCTTTACCTCTGCTTTACTCTGTATACTAGTTCTACCTTTAACAAAGCTGCTAAATCCATTTTATTTACCAGTTACTGAAATCCCCAACAATATGGTGGCAGAAAATATTTGCAAGTCAACAGAAAGTTTAGTTGGCTTTCCTTCAATCTCTTTATTTGTTAAATACAAATTTTGTGGTTTTCCTGCTTTTCTCCCAAGTGTCTAAGAAAACATCTACCAAAACAATTCAAGATATTAGCATTTGTGTGTAAACATATCAGCAGGCAGTATAACTAGTGGTGGTTGTTGACATCACAAAAAGCAAAGTTTATAGACTTTTGGAAATGCAACATATTAGTTTTAATATTTTGGTGTAACCTGTGTGGTGCCCCCTCCTCAACTCATTAACGGTATATTCACGAAGTGGGACTGTGCTGTTGTTGTTTGCAACAACAGCACAGCCCTGTCCCAAAAGCACTAGCATATTACTGGAAAATTGGTGGGTATCCTCCTCTCATTTTTAGAATGGGGAACATGAATTTCCCATTCTCTTCAGCCAAACAGCCGCACCAAGGAGTAGACTGAATGGACTGGAGACCTATATGCACTGCTTGGCTGTTTCTGACATTTCCATAGAGTTTATATGGATCACCAGCATTGATGACCGAAACCTAAAAAGTTTGAGTTTGAGTCGAACTTCGAGGCATTCGGTTCGAAGTTCAAGTTGAACTCGAACGCAAACTCCATTAATGTCAATGGGAGAAGATGTTCGGGTTAATTTTTATACCTATACAGATGAGGAGAAGCTGTAATTACCATCTATAACAGTAAGCTGGATGTGTGGAACAACTTAGTGAACAAAAGTTTGCTCTAAGAGTAACATAAAAAAAATTGAGAGGCTAAAATACTTCATTTCTTTCAATGGCTAACTGATGAGGACAGCTTGCAATCAGGAACATAGCTATAAGAGTAGCAGCTGCTACGGAGCCTTGCATCCTTAGGTGACACATAAGAAGACACCGGTATTGAAAATGGACTGATGATGATGATGACATTTGTGGCCGTGACTGAGAGGAAGAGGAGGTAAAACCGCTGGATGCAGGGTCTGTTAACCACTGAAGAACAGATTGGTGATGCTCTTCAGTAGTGAGATTTACAGGGAGCCAACCAAGTGATGACAGGCCTGACAGTCCTTTGACTGACCAATGTGCTCGCTTGTGTGTTGTCCTGAGCACTGAAAGGAGTTTCTTCTCTCATACCTCTAGCTCAAAGTCCTAAGCCACTCCTTGCTAACTTAGCACCTCTAGTTCTCTCCATGTTCAAAAGCTAAATATTAAAAAGCTAATGATTTTTTAATGTTTTGTTATGCAATAACTGAACCACCAAAACTGCAAGATGAACTTTTCTTCAATCAGAATAATTTGCAGCAACCAAACACTATATGAAATAGATTTCTTTCTATGAGAGATTTGATAACAGTCTGTTATGCAATAACTCAAGCCCCAAAACTGTCTATGATTATATGAGTATGATGTATATGAGAGATAGGCGTTATGTGAGCCTGAAAATGTCGCCAAATAACAGATTCTGGGAAAGATGCAGCCAGCAATACAAAAATCCCTAACTATTGCTGTCTATGATTCCCTAAGCCTGCTGTACGCCCCCTAACTAACTACCTAACTAATCTAAATAGCAGCATTTCCTGTCTAAAATCGCTAAAAAACAAATATTGTGCCTGCATGCAAGCAAGCAGACAGAGAGCAATCTCTACAGTACAGAGAGTGAGCTGAAAATGGCGTTCACAGAAGGCAATACAGTGAAATACATATAACATATGTGATTTTAGCAGCCAGTGAGAGCACTACACATCAGCGATGATGTTTTTGACACATTTCTGTGCTCTGCACTGATTGGATGGCTGCCAAAAGTGCAGTAAGCAGCCTAAAAAAATGAAAAACTAAAAAACTTGGCGTGGTCCCCGAAACGCAACCAAGTCCCGAACCATAAAAAGTTTTGGGTTTCCAGTTTTGATTTTTAGAGAAAAAAACGATGAAAAAACAATTTCGACTCGAAAACCATATAGCTTATGTCTGTGAAAAATGATTTCAATCAACACTAAATAATCAACCTGGTTGGCAATGTTTTTCCCGATTTTTGTTTTTCCCGTTTCCAAGTCCCACATAGTTTTTAAACCCATAGTTTTTTGGTAAAGGCCTTAAAAGGAAGGGACAGCCCCCTTACATCCATTTTCAACCAATTGGGTCCCCTATAAGTGGTGGGTTTGGAATCCCAGAGGAAAAAAAGCAGATAAACCCCCATAAGATATGAAGCCCAGTTGTCCTCAATTTTAAGGGGAAAAAAAATTTCCTTTTTCCCCAACCTCCAAAGTCTGGCAAATCAAAAATAAATCCCTGAATCCCAACGACTCCTTTCTCCAATAAAATCCCTAAAGTCACTATTAAACTTTGTTGCATTCATTAGACAACTCTAGAAATTGCATTTCAGAACCCCCCTTTGTTTATGGAACGTTGACCCACTATGAATAAGTTTCCCTCTGGCCCCAAAGAAGAAATTCCCCAAACAGAAACCCACTGCCTATGTCCTTACAAGTAGATAACCCATTTCCCCGGGGTGTTTTTTTTGGTGGTGTGTAGTAGCCTTTTTTGGGCGACATGTAATGATTTTTTATGGGCACTTAGGCCCCATCAAGATTTAGAAGTGCATTAAAGAAAATAGTTTAAAAAGAAAAAACGTGCCCTGGAATTTATGGAACACGGTGTCCCCCCCCCCCCCTTTATACTTCAAAGGACCCAATAAATCAGCCTTCATTTTAGCACCCAAAGATGAACAAAACATTCCCTTGGCTGTCCGATGTAAAACCACTTTGAAAAAAAGTAAAGTTTACCTGTTTTTCCAGCAAGTAAAATGCCGCCCGCTGGAAATTTTGCTGGGGGTATGTTGAAGCTTCAATCCCCCGAATCCATCTAGAAAAATTAAACTCCCTCCCATAGAAGCCCAGATGAAAAACAAGTTTAGGTTTTTTTGGGACAGAAATCACCAACCCTTCAATAAACCCAGCCTGGGGAAAAATGGAAGTTTTTAATACATTTAATTTTCAGTGGGAGAATTAACTCCCCTAGTAAGACACAATCCTTTTCTTATTAAAACCCTCAAACCAATTTGACCCTAAAATTTTCCCAGGATCCCTATTTTTTTTTTGACCCTTTTTTTAATATTGGCACCAACAATATGCTATGGTCCGCCAAATTTCCCTTTGGACAGTAATACCCCCAGTTTTTACTATACCAGTCCCATAATATTAAGGTGCCGGATCTAACACCTCCCTTCCCTGGGGTCAAGACAAGAAAACAATAAAATGGGTTGGGAGGTTTATACTTCCATCCCCTCTGCCCCATCCAAACAGAAAGGACAAAATTTTTTTTTTCCCCTACGGCTAAATTCGGTTGAAGAAAAAAATTGAGGTTTTAATAGGTTTTTGGTCTATCTCCCCCATCCATCACCCTCTACAATAACTCCCTCAAATTAACTTTTCCCAAAGGGCCAAAATTTTTTTCCCCAGTATTTAATTCCTTTTTTTTTTACCCAATTTTTTAGGTAAAGTTTAAAAAATATTTTTTGAGGATTAAATTTTTTTTACTTCCGCTTTGGCAACATGTCCCACCTTATTCAAGTCCCTCCAACCCTTGCTTTCCATAACAATTATTTTACATAATTTTAATTTTTTTTTCCCCTTATAGCCTTTTTTTAGTGTTGCCTCATATTCACTTTGCCACTTCCTGTTATTTAAGTTATGCTTAAATTGCTTTCTTTTTGGTTTAATTTAATTCCTACTTTTACATCCTTTCCTGTTTTTGGGATTCTTTTCCCTTTTAGAAGTTTTTTCCCTGTATTTTTTCCCCCTAAATCATTTTAAAATTTTTCCCAATAAGGAATTTTTAACCTCCCTCACAGTTTTGGGTGCTATAATAATATCTTTAAAAAATCTACCCATTTATTAAATGTTTTCTGTTATTTGTTTTTGTGAAGACCTGGGTTCCGGTCCCCCAATGAATTTAAGCCCTCCACTTAGCAGATACAAAAAAGAAATAGCCCCCCTACCCTGTAATAGTTTTTTTTTTCTCCTAAGTGGGGGCCCCCCCAAAAACTTGAACAATTGTTTAACTCCCTGTCCCTGGCCTGGGTTGTATCCCCCAAATACTATGTACAAAAAAAAGACCTTTCCCTCTAGTTTGTTATTGTCCCTCCCCCTAACCACCAAATTTTAATTGTTCCCCCCTTGGTTAGATGACGTATTTGTCCCATGCTAGAAAAAGAACTCATGGTCCCCCCCTCCCCCATTCTCAAATGAACTGGGGAAAAAAAGGAACTTTTACACATGAAGGTTTTTATAAAGTCCCAAACTTGAGATTTTTTATATCCCTTAATCTACAGATATAAACTATTTTTCCTACATGACAGTTTGGCTCCATTATAGCAAAAAAAACGTAGGTGGGGGGTAAAAGTGGCCCTAATTAGATTTATGACCACCCCCGGAATCCATCTTGGAACAGTATCAACATTTAAGAAAAAATTTAATAGATTGAAATAAAATAGCCCAGGCATTTAAGCGTAATTTTTTCCTAGCGCTTTGGTAAAATGGTTGTTATGAAAAACAATATATATGAACAACAGAGGGGGTTTTTTTGGTTATCAGGGGGGCCTCGATGTTGTGGGAGCTGTCTGTAACCCCAAGTAGCCCACATAGCTCTTGTGCTGGTGTTAAAAAAACAAATTACTACCAAAAGCCGAAAAGTTTTTTAGTAGGAAAAATCATATGGGGGAACCAAATGTGGTAGTCCATGGTTTTTCAGGGTTCCGCTCCCCGCAAATCTTAGTTCAATGGGTTTTTTTTTCCCCCAGTGTCACCAGGTTAACCTCCCTTAAGAAAAAACCTGGTCCCCCCATTTCCCGAAGGAGGGAGGCCCACTTTTATAGACCTGGTGCAAAAAGGTAACTGATTCCTGGTCCCCCCCCCCAGCTTTGCCGTAAACCAAGCCACATCTTGGGTTTTTAATGGCCAGGCATTTTTGTTTCCAATTAAGATATTTAAAGCCTTGGGGAAAAGTTTTCGCTGCTGAAGTATAGAAAGTTGGCCTTTTACCTGGTGGGCCTTTAAAGGAGGGACCGCCCTCCAAATCCACAGTGGGTGGAGATTCCCCCCCAGGTGTATTCCTCCTATCTTCCACGGTTGGCCCATTCTCCCAGGCTGATTGGTAAAACCAGATTCGGAATGAAAGCTTGATAAAATAAGATTTCCTGGGGTGGGAGCTTTGGAAAAAACCTTGTTATATGGGGTGCCAACCCTTGCAACGTGGGGGGGGGGGGGGGTGTTTTGGATTCTCAGGATTATAATTCCTCCCTCCTCCTAATCTTCCCACGGGGTTTGGGTGTTACCAGCCTTGATGCGTATAGAAATTGAAATGCTTTATAAGATTGGGCCCCTGATTGAAAAGCCTTTGACCCCCATAATAATAGATAGGGGGTGAGTATTTTGTTAAATCCTATATTAATTGCGTGGCTTTGCCCGCTTTTGTTAACCAATAAATTTCAATGCCAAGCTTGCACCTTTAATGACTCTATATTAATGCAAAAAGTAGTATACAAAGTATCACACTATCCTTTTCCCTTGTAGTAGTTTTTTTTTAATTGTAAATCCAATTGAATTTACTCATAAAATACAGTAAATAAAGGCATTTGGGATGTTTGTAAGCCCCCCTTCTTTTTAAAAAAAGCCGTTATGGACCCACACCAAAGAGTTTTTGTCAAAAACAATTTGGATAAAACCAGACAGTTGATTAAACATAAGGGGAGCCCAAGAAAAAGTTTTTTCTTGATTAAGGGGAGTTGTTTTGATAGCGACCCTTCCTTGAACCCTTAAAAAAAAAGCCACAAAAATTTTTAGCAAGAATTTACCAGGGAAATAATCCCGGAAATTTATTGGGTTGAAAAAAACCACATAGAAAAATGTTTTTTTTTCTGATTAAGGGAAGTGGGTTTTTGAATAGCGGACCCTCCCTGAACCCTTAAAAAAGCAGATTATTTTTAAGCAAAAAATTTTTCCGATAATCCCCCGGAAAAAATGTGAAAAAACTCACAATGTGAAAAAAATAGGGGTATTTTTTTCTGGATTAAGGGAGTTGGTTGGATTAATGAAAAAACATCCTGGGGAACTAGAGGGATGGCCCGGGAATTGATTTCTAACGAAGTAGGGGAAATTCCCCGTTTTAGAATTTCCCAGGAAAAAACTTTCGGTTTTGGAACGAAGTTCACGAAACCTTGTTTGGGGTACTTCGGGTGACAAAAGTGGTGCTTTTTACAATTGATAAAATGGCCCTGGGTGGAGGCCACATGGCGTTTTTACAATTGGGGCAAAGAAACTCCTGGGGAGGAAAGAAGTGCCAAAAATATAGCCTGCAATTGGACCATGTTGCCAGGAAGAGAAATGAGCCAATCAAGAGAACCAGCCCGGGAAGAATTTTCCTTGTGGGACGTCCCACCGCAACTAATAATAAAGTTCCCGGGGCGCGACGCTGGGTGAAGCTCATATCGCTCATCACTGTAAACTGATCAGGGAAGGGGTGCTGCCCACACGCGGCCCTGATTTGTTACTGAAAAGAAACCTTGATTTTTTTATACAGCGAATTTTTTTTGGGGGGTGGGGGTAGTCCCCTCAGCTTGGCTCAGAGACTGCTTTCCCACCCTTAACGTTTAATTTTCGCCTTATTTTCCTTAATATTTTAAATGGGGTAATATTTTGGAATCCTGAGAATAAAAAATCCAGTGGTGTGTTGGGGCCGTCCACTGCCAAGCTGCAAATAATTCCATTTAAAAATCCTATTCTGCCCTCACATCAAAACCATTGAATTATCCCCCAAGGGGGAATCTAAAGCCGTTTTTATTCCCCCCTGGTTTTGTATTCATTTAAAGAAACAGCGGGTTATTTTTTTTTTAACAATTACCAAATAACCACAATTTATTTTTGGGGCTACTTCCAAATTCTTTGGACGACCAATTGTACATCCAGGGGTTTAATTAAAGCCGTTTTTTTTTTTCAGCTGTTGATATGGGACTCCCAAAACCAAACCCGTCCATTTTCACCGCCCAAAAAAAATTATATACATGTATTTTTTTTTTCCCCTGTATGCCTAAATTGTACAAAAGCAAAGAAATTAATTACAAAATTTTTTTGTAATCTCTTTTGCCTGTTGGCAATAAAAAAAACAACCGGCATTGTGTAAAAACACGGTACAAAGCCTTAGTAAAAGTTTTTTGTGGTGGCTCAAATTATTTGGTGTCTAATTTTACATCCCAGGGGTTTTTATAAATAAAAAGCGTTTTTTTTTGGTTTTATATCAGCTGTGGGTGGACCTCCATGGAAACCCGTCATTTTTCACCGCCAAAAATATTAATACATTTTTTCCCCTGTATGCCTAAATGTCACAAGCAAAAGTTATTTAATTAACAATGTTTTATCCTCCTTGTTGTGGTGGCCCCGTAAAAAAAAAACCTACCCGGTAAAAATTGTAACATGCTACAAAAGCCTAAAGTAGTTATTTGTGGTTAAGCTATCAAGATTCCTTTGGTGCAATTTTAACATCCAGGGGTTAATTTAAGCGTTGTTTTTTTAGCCTGTTGGTGGGACTCCCCCCCCAATGAAACCGTCCATTTTATCACCGCCAAAAAACATAAATATACATTAATTTTCCTGTAGCCTAATTCCACAAGCAAAAGGTTAATTTACAATTTTTGTTATCTCTTGCTGTGTGGGCCGTTAAAAAAAAAACACCCGCAAATTGTAAAACAACGCTACAAAGCTAGTAGTTTGGGTGGTGGCCCTCCAATTTTCCCCTTTTGGCGCAATTTTACATTTCCAGGGGGTATTTAATAAGCGGTTTTTTGTTATTCAGCTGTGGTGACCCTCCCAAAGAAAACCGCCATTTTTTCCACCGCCAAAAAAATAGAAACAATTTTTCCTGTTAGCCCTAAAAATTCAACAAAGCAAAAAGGGTTAATTACAATTTTTTATCTCCTTTGTGAACATGTGGTGGGGGGCCGTTAAAAAACACCGGCATTGTTAAAAACACGCTTACCAAAAGCTAGTAGTTTTTTGTGGCTGCCCTTTCCAAATTCTTTTTTGCGCAATTTTTATCCATCCAGGGGTTTTTTAAATTAAGGCCCGGTTTTTGGGTTTATTCCAGCTGTTTGGGTTGACTCCCCTAAGAAAAAACCGTACCCAATTTTTCACCACCAAAATTAATAATACATTTTTTATTTTTTTCCTGTAGCCCCTAAATTTCACAAGCAAAGGGTTTAAATTTTTCAAATTTTTAATCTCTTTGTTTTTAGTGTGGCCCGTAAAAAAAAACACCCGCCAATTGGTAACACGCTACAAAGCCCTAGTAAAAAAGTTTTGTGGTGGGGCTTCTATTCCTTGGCCGGAAAATTTTACAAATCCCAGGGGGTTTTAATTAAAGCGTTTGTTGTATTTTCACAAAGCCGTGGGTGGACTTCCCCACCCAAAAAAAACGTCCCAATTTATTCCCCACCGCCAAAATAATATACATTTTTCTGTAGCCTAATTTCCCTACAAACAAATCCCCCTTTAATTACAATTTTTATATCTTTCCCCTTGCCTGTGGTGGCGTAAAAAAAACAACCGCCATTGGGTAACCAAGCCTACAAAGCTAGAAGTATTTTTTTTTGTGGAGGGGCTCCCCAATCTTCCTTTTTGGGCGCAAATTTTACATCCAGGTTTTTTTTAATTAAGCGTTTGAATAATTCAGCCTGTGGGTGACCTCCAAAGAAAAACTGGCGCCCAATTTTTCACCGCCCAAACACTTAAATATAACCATTTTTTCCTGGTTAAGCCCTAATTTTCCCACAAGCAAAAGGTTTTAATTAACAATTTATTATCTCTTGTTTTTTTTGGTGGCGTAAAAAAAAACACCCTGTGCATTGTAAAACACGCTAACAAAAAGCTATTAGTAGTTTTGTGGGGCTGCTCATTCAATTCTGTTTTGCCGGCTCAAATTTAACATCCAAGGGGTGTTAATTTAAAGCGTTGTTAATTCCCACTGTGGGTGGACCCCCTCCAAGAAACGGCCCCCATTATATTCACCGCCCCAAAAATAATATAAATTTTTTCCCCTGTAACAGCCTTAATTCCACAAGCAAAAAAAGTGATTTTTTTTTAATTACAAATTTTTTATTTCTTTTGTTGTTTTGGCGTAAAAAAATAAAACGACCGCATTTGAGTAAATACACGCCTACAAAAGGCACAGTTAGTTTGTGGCTGCTCCCCAATTCCCCCTTTTTGACGCAATTTTACTACCCAGGGGGTTTTTTTAATTAAAGCCGTTTTGGTTTATCAAAAAAAAAGCTTGGGTGACTCCCCCCCCAAAGAAACCGCCCAATTTTCCCGACCCGCCCAAAATTATATCATACTTTCCTGGGTAGGCCTAATTTCCCCAACAAGCAAAGGTTTTAATTTACAATTTTTAATCTCTTGTTGTGGGTGGCGTAAAAAACATCCGCAAGATTTGGTAACAAAGCTACAAAGCAGTAAGTTTGTTGGTTTGCGTCAAAAATTCCCTTTTGGCGAAATTTTACATCCCCAAGGGTTTTAACTAAATAGTTTTCATGCAAGTTGGCAACTCAGTAAAAAGAAAAGCCTTTTTCCTATTTTCACCGCCACAAGAAGAAATTTCTGTAAGCATAATTTCGATATCCGAAGTGTTAATTAAAAAAAGCCTTTTACCAATTCAGTTAAAAATACACAAAGAGTTTTTATTTTAAATTGAACACATACAAGTAAAATTTTTTCCTGCCCATTTTTTGGGGGAGCCCGCAAATTAAAAATAGTCCAAGGGGTTTTTTTTTTTTATTTTTTACCCAAGCTGTTCCTTGAAGTGGTTTCCAATTTTATGGAGCAAATACAGGGTGTTGTATTTATCATAATACAGATATCCTTATCCCATCAAAACAGTGGTCTGAAACATTTTAGAAAACAAAACAGTTAAATTGTTTCAGGAACCAGAGAAGGTGGGGCAGTGCCTCCTTTGTTCAACCCTTGCAAAGTTTCAGTAGTGCACAAAATTTCCGCCTGGAGCACGGCCCCCCAGGTCGCAATGCAACACCAAGGGGAGGTACCCCCCGCAAGCTAGGGGTCCAACTCGGTGTGGGAGGGGCCCCACAAAACCTGCCCGCTGCTTTCATCTAGCGCGGCCCCATTTGGCTAGACTAGCAAATCCCCAATGGGTTTCTTTGGATTGGTTTTTTGACTAAGGTTTCATCCCACTTCCCTCCCCAGATGGAAAACATCAGAACAACCCCAAGCCAAAGAGTCGTTGGGGGTGAATGTCCCCCAATAAACCCCCCCACCCCACACACAACCCTTTAGTTTATGAAATGGCCCCCGGGATCGGGTTTCCCAGCGGGGCACCCCTCACCTGTTCCCCCCCCTCCAACCCGCCCTCCCCTTGAACCCACCCCATCCGGTACCCCTCAGCCCAAAGAAAGAGTCCTACCAATGGGGTCCCCCCTGGGCTCAGCGCCATATATTAGCGGAGGGAATGAAACAATTTTGAGATAGGGGCAGTCATCAGCCTACTTTGGCAAGCGAAGAAATGGGGCCCCATTATCCCCCTCCTGGAAAATTCATGCAATAAGGTGGTCAAAGTAAAAAGTTGTTGAAGAGTGGGTCATGGAGGTCCCCATTGGTATTTGTGGGAGGGGTTCAGCCTCTTGCATTACCCAAGAAACCTGGTTGGGGATGAGGACAGCAAAATGGGTGGGACGATGAAAAACAGAAATAGAATGAAAGAAATGTAAAAGCCCCGACCGCAACTTGGGAAGCCCGTGGGTGGAGGGCCCGAAAAGGGCTTTCAGTCCATCCGACCCAGGAAATGAAAAGAAGTGGGCTTCAGACCTTGCGCCGTCAAGGCAGCCGGTCCGGCAGCCAGGCCAAAGGTGGGGGTCCGTTGTGGGCCCCCCCGTGAGTTCCCACCATCCATGACAAGCAAGCAGTTGTGAGGTCGTGATCCCCAAGCCGGGCACACGGTGGGTAAAAAAAAACCCGCCCCCATTCGCAGTCCCCAAGAAAGTAGCGCAAACAGGGCGGCTCAAGGCGAGGGCCCAGCGGCGACAGTAGTCCTACTCCACAGTTTGTGGGAAAAAGCGTTGGGCGGTAAAAATCCGATGACTCCGTGCGGAGTGGGCCCAGTTTTTTTTTTACTTTTTTGCTATAGACACCGTAGGAGGCCGAATAATGGGTATAATAGATCTGTAAGCAGAAAAAAGTGAAAGCGTGGGCCAGGGGAGCCTAACTTTGGGGCAACCACGGCCACCTGCCTCCCCGTCCAAAACACATGCAGCGTCCCACCATCCCCAATGGGGCCTGAGGGGAGAATACGTAGGCCCCCTTCCAAAAGATATGGTGGGTCCCCCATCCCTTGACCCCCGCCGACAGCAAAACAAGCAATCCAGCAAGCCGCCCAGTGGCCACGCAAAAAATGCCATTTGCAAGCCAGTCCCAAAGGCCCTCCACCCACCTCCTGCAGAAGGGGAGCTGTTTTTTTCCCCCCTCTTTGACATCATTCTTCCCGGTCCCCCAGATGCCTCCCTGCTTCCCTCGACTACGTCATTGGGCTCCCCCCAGCAGTCCCGTTTCAGCGGAGGCCGATTGCAAAAGAGACCCCAACAGTAAAAAAAATGCTTCCCACCCCATCCCTAAAAGGTTGGCCAGCAGCTTACCGTGCTTTTTCCCTGTCCCCAAGGTTGTTTTGGTACTTGCAGTTCCCCCTTCCCTTACCAAATGTGGACGTCCAGCACCCATTCAGAGGAACCAATGGGCCTTTGTGGCCCGACCCGAGAAAATGGGAGATATTTACCAAGCCCGTAATTTTATCCCTTTTTCCAAAAAAAGGCCATTAACCAGCAAACTTTTCCCATAAATATGGGTAAGAACATGAAGGAGGGGGTCCCCAGAAACCTAGGAAGCTTAATCGTTTTGTTCCCAAGGTGCCACGGCCAAAGCGCGTGGACCCCCGTCCCTCCCCCCTTGGAGCTGTAACTTACGGTTCAGGCCCCATTAAAAAAATAACATGTCCATGTACTGCCCACGTGTGGGTGGGAATGGGTTTTGCCTTTTCTGTGCCCCAGGCACCCACCCCAAACAACCTTGAAAACAGGAAGACCGGCACAACGCTTTTCACCCCTCCTCCACGGATGTTGTCCACCAAAACTGCCCGGCTCCCCCCCCTGCCTGCCAATGTCCCCGCCCACCATTCCCTCCCTCCACCACCAATCCTCAGCCTCCCACAAGGTTAACTTGCTCCAACATCAACACCCGATGTTTTAGGAAACACACGGGAGGAAACTGCATTCCCCCGCGTCCCAAATTGTTTATAAGCAAGAAATTCGATGTTGTGGGGGCGTTTTTTCCTCCGCGCCTAAACCCCAGCAAATCCCGGAACACATGGGTGAAAGACCAATGGGAGGGAACATGGGGTGTCCCCCGCGCTGCACCGAGGACTTTGGGTCCCCATGCGCCCCTGCAAGGCCAATTAGGCCACGTGGGTTTTTCCCCAATTTCTGGTTGTGAAAAAGGTTTTTCCTGAAGTTCTTTCCCCACCGATCCTTTCAGATAGATCTGAAAATGCCCAGGAAAAAACCTGTGCATGCACTTCATCCCATTCCTACAAAAGGCCCAGAACACCCTACACGATTTTTGCAAAAAAGCGGCAAGAAACGGCCCCCCCCCCCTTCCCCCAAAACACACTCTGAATTATTCCGATGTTTTCCACCCCCGTTATGGATTCCAGCCCTGCACATGTTTTTGGACCGACCTGTAATGAAACAGAGGAAAAAAAGGCCCGAATTTAACGATGTTTTGATGATCCCCAGGCCGAACCGAAAGTACTCACCCCCCTGGTGGTAAAACTTTTGATGTCCAGCCCCCAGTGGGCCAAAAAGACCTCCCCATGCCGGTAAAAACACCTGCCAATTGTTGAGGCCCAAAATTTCCGCGGAGGCCACATAATTTGTCAAAGTCCCGCCCAGGGACTACGGAATGAAATTAACGTTCAAATCCCCAGCAGACCCCCTTCATGTCCCCTGGATATGCCAGATGCTGGAAAATCTGTCTTGGGCAGGGGGAACTGGTAAAGAAACCCCCACGTGGGCGACTACCATCTCCCCGGCCGGCCACAAAGAAGTCCCCCGGTGGTGAAATTGGAAATGGAGGAAGGATGAAACAATGGTAAGCAAGAAGCAATTGTCCCCCCACCCCGCTTTGGTGGAAATGGAGTGGGGGGTGGAATGTTTTTTCCCCCCTACCCCCAGGTTGGGGACAAGGGAAGAGGGGGGGAACAAGGGAGCAAGGAAGCATAAATCCCCGTTGGAAGAAGGAAGGTTTTTTGGAGAATGAAAGGAATGACGAGGGCCAGATGACCCGCAAAAGCACTTGTTTGGTGCTAAGTTTTTTTTTGTTTTTTTACCAGTTGGAGATTGGAAGGCAAGGGAAAGCCCCTCGGATTTCAACTGTTGTAGCAGATTTGGCCCCCAACCCAGGATGGGGGCCTGATTTGCCCTGGCCCTAATAACAGCCCCGAAATTAGTCCCAACCCTCCCCGGCAAAGAGGGGATGACCTTCTGGGCCCTCTCCCACCCCCCTAATTGGGACCCTCGCTACCGTTCCCCCAAGAAAATTGGAGCCCCCCATTTTCCCCCAGCCTATTTGAAGGAAAAGGGAGGAACAAACCTCCAGATATACAAAATGGGGGAAAAAAATCATCCCTTAGTTCCCCCCAGTTGGCCCGCTGCCTAGGGTGGCCGTCAAAATGGTCCCCCCCGCTCCTTCTGAAAGGTCCTTTGACCCGGGGGTTTTTCCCCTTTCAGCCGCTCACCGTTAAACTACTGGGGCCGCGGCTGCCCCCGGGGATGGAAGGGTTGTGGGGGGTCATCCGAGTAAGTAAAAAAAAAAACCCATCTTCATCAGCAGCAAACCTAATCCCCCCAGGAGGTCCCCCCCCCACTGATGAGCAAAGCTTCCCCTTCACCCGCCCCCACTTAGTGAAGGAGGGGCAGTCCCCACCCCTGCCAGCAGCAAGCAGCAAGGAACCAGGAACCCAGACCCCTGAATCCAACAGTTGGTTGCCCTACATTGTGAAATGCAAAAACTCCTACCCACCCCCCCCAGTTTTAGAAGACCCGTCTGGGACTACTGGGGTCCAGCCCAAAATCTTGGGAATGTGTGTGCCCACGGCAACTTTCCCGAGTTTTTTTATGCCCCAGTGGGAAGAAACCTGTTTCCCCCCCCCCCTGCCCCCCGGCCCCAGTAGTGGTGGCATCCAGAGCGGGTTGGTTCCAGTGGCGTGCGGGGGCCCCATCGTTACCCCAAGGAGAAAGAACCCCGCTTGTACCCCCCCCACGTGAAAAATGTGGGATAACTGACCTGACCTTTGTCATGAATGAAAAATCATGCCCCGTGGGATCGGTGCCCCAGGATTTCCCACACACCCCAATGGCCCTTAGGCCGTCAGTAACCCTACCTAATCTAGCCCATGACCAAAACACAAATTATTAATGTTCTCCAATTTAATGCGCACCATCTGTGATGAATGCCAAAACCAAAAAGTAGACGGGCCTTCTACCTCCCCTCATTAATAAATACCCTATCCTAAAAGGGATAAAGGAAACAAACAGAAAATTTTGGAGGGGTTTAAAAAAAATAAAAATTATCAAATTTTAAAAACAATCCATTAAAAAAAACAAAAAACAGAATGTATAGGGCTTAAAAAAAAAATCCAAACCAAAAACAGGCTTAAACAAACAAATGTAATTAAAAAGAGTGGAATTGTTTTGGAAACAAATTTCCCAAAAAAAAGCTACATTAAAATTAAAATTTCCCCCCTAATTTTTCCATTGTTTTTTCCCGTTGGAAGGGGGCGCATGCGTGGGGTGGGTGGGGATGTGGGCCACTCCTGCTCGGCGTCCTTTGCGGCTCAAAGCATGATCGGGAATTTTGTGCTTCGCGACTTAGAAAGCATGGACCTTATGAAGTCACTTAGGAGAGAAATTTTGTTTTCTCTCATTTCCCCTGGGTCGGGTCTTATCCTTAAAAATTCCACTCTTTTAAAATTTCATTTATGTTTTTTTTTTAAACCTGCTTTTGTTTGGTTCTTTTGTAAAACACTATTCAAACTGTCCCTTTTTTTATTTTTAAAGGATTGTTAAAAAATTTGATAATTTTTATACCCTTTTTTCTCCAATTCTCTGTATGTTATGCCTATTCTGTAGGAAAGGTATTTAATTTTTGAAGGGAAACCCTTTCTTTGGGGGCTCACCAGCTGAGCATTATTGGACTTATAATTGGTGTTTTATAACGTAATTTCTGGCTTTGTTTTACATGTTCCCCCCCGCCTGATTTTCCCCCATGGACTTTTTGGCTCGGGGATCAATTCCCGGACCAGTAAATTGAATGAAGTGTTTTTGGGAAGATCTAAATGTGGTTTTTAATTAAACAAAAAGCAAGGGGCTAATGAGCTAAAAAGAAAATGGAAAGAATTGCTTTATAAAAAAGACTCAAGGTCCGGTTGGAAAAAAGGCCCTTTTTTGAGAGGTACAATCAAAGGCCGAAATCCTAGAGGCTTAGAGTTAGAGTTCCCCATCCTTCCCCCGGGAGAGGACGAATCCTTTAAGGCCCAAAAGGGAAGAAATTTGGGAAACCCAAAAGCTCACAAAGGGGGGTTTAAAAAAACCGTTTACCAAACCAAAAATTTAAAACCCCTTTAACCCAAATTAAAAAAGAAAGACGAGGTTTCCCAAAAAAAAAAAAAATTTAAATTATTTATAGGGAAAAGAACGATTTAACACTGGAACCTTTATAAAGGGGTAACCAAATTTTGGGAAAAAAAGATTGTAGGACATGAAAATCAAAAAGTTTCAAAGGGGGGTTTTAAAGGGCCCCCAGTCCGGGGAAATCTATAAAAGGAAACAGAATAGAGAAGATCAGGAAACAAGGGCCCAAAAACAGGGTTTTTTCCTCAAATTTGAAACTCAAGATAAAAAATACAATCTAAAGTGGGCATTTAAAAACTCCTTTAAAGGGGCCCCCCCGGGGCGAACTCCTTATAACCAGAAAAAAAAGAAGAAACATCTGGACCGGGGGAGACAAACCCCTTTTTCAGGGAAACCCCCTACGTCAACACCCAATTTGAATGAGGTAATTAAAATTTTTCAAAACTCAGGTTTTTTAACTAGGCACAAAATAAGGAAAATTTAGTCTCGGACTCACTTTTTTTACCAGCTAAATCCTTTCCCAATTTTTTTTACAGCGTTTAAAAAATTTCATCTATTTTTCGAAAGGAAATTAATTTAAAAAAAAAATTTCAATCTAATTTAAAAAAGAAATTTTGAACTAATTTTCAACTGAGGAGGGGAGAAAAAGCTGTTTCCATTTTGAGGAAAATTTATTCTGAAAAAGATTGGGAAAATTAAAATCAGGTAACTTCCCTTTTAAACTTTGCTCTATTCATCTAGATTTCCCCCCTTTTCCCCATTTGCCCACAAGTTGAAATTTTTGTTAAAATTTTTTAAACAAAGATATGAAAAAAAAATTTTCCACCAAATATGGTGTTTTAGTAATCCAAACCCCGATAAAAAAAAGCTTTAAAAGAATTTTTGGGGGAATGGGGGATGTTGGGTTTTTAAAAAACCCGGGAAAATAAGGGGGGAAAACCCTTTGTTGTCGGCCATTGGGAAAATTATTAAAAAAGGGGGCTTTTCAGTTTTAGGAATAGACCCAAAAATATAAAAAAAAAAACCTTTAATCCGATGAAAATTTTTCAAAAGGGAAAAAGGGAAAAAATCGATAGGGCAAAATTTTGACAAGGGGTCATTCCCAAAAAAAGGTTTAGATTTCCCTTTTTTTTAAATTCCCCCAAAGTGCCGACACCCGGGACAAATTCCAAAAAAACCACAAAGAAACCCTCAGTCCCGCCCGGGGGGTTTCCTTTTTGGGTCAGGGTTTTTTGGGGGGGGTGTGTGATCCAACAAGAATTTTTTTTTACTTTTTATTTGAAATCTTTAGTTTTAAAAATCTTACCCCCCTAATGTTCCGGGCACAAAGGACTTCCCCTTTTGGGATTAAAGGGGTAAAATGGGGGAGTCAAAAAGCAAACCCATGACCCCGAAGTTGAGTTCCCTATATTTCTTTCATCAACCCTCAAAGAAGGGGGTTTAGAGCAACAGAAAATTTTTCCTTTAAAACTAGAGGATTGGGGTCCCGATAAAAACGGATCTCCTGGAAAATTTTTACTGACCCATTAAAAGGGGGTTTTTTCTTTAAGGGTTCCTTTTATGTCCATGCCCAAAGGGGCAAACCGATGGGCGCTGCTTGCGGGGAAAGGCAAAATTTTCCAATCTGTTCCTTGGGTAAATGGGGAGAAAAGGTTCATTCAAGAAGACAATTTCGGGCAAGCGGGGGCGGGTACAGTTTCTGGCGCGATACATCGACACATGCTATTTTTTTTGGCACGGGCCATTCCCCCCCGGCACAATTTATGGAGAGACTTTTTAAAAGCCCCAACCCCAAAATAACAACAAATTGAATATAAAGTGGATATCAAGAATTGAATTTTTTTTGGGTATTAAGATCGAAAAATTTACAAAAAACGGTTTATACAAAACCCATGTTTTTTTGGAAAAAAGACAACGGTGAAAAGCTCAAAACCCCTGCTTCGTCATTCCACAATTCGGGCCGTGATCAATGCCAACCCCTAGGGCAATTCTTTTTGGATGCCCGGTTTTGCCTCATCCAAATTTTTGGGTTTGATCCCCAAACAAAAATTTAGGCCCCAAGTTTTAGGTATAGAGGGGTACAGCCAATGCAAATTTAAAAAAAAAACTAATTTGAGCACATAAGACCCCTAGGGAAACCCTTTTTTTTTAACACAAAAAAAGGGGGTGAGTGACCCTAAATTAGATACATTCCAACAAAAACCAGCAATTTGGGCAAAAATACGTGAGATCTTGGAAACACGGAGGTTTAAAAACTGATCCATGTTTTGCAAAAACAAACCCCGATTAACCCCCCAATGAAACCCCAAGAAGGGCCCAAACCTAAGAGAATTTTTTTTGAAAGGGGCCATTTTTATTTTCAAAACAAACCAATCCTTTTAGAACTAGAGGCCCCAAACCCAAAGGTTTTTTTTCCTTTTGGAATTTTTGTTGCATGTTGCCAAAAAAGAATTTAAAAAAAATGTAAAAAAAAACCCCACAAGGCCCCAAAGGAAAATCACATATTTCCAAAAATTTCTTTTTTGTTCTAAAAATTGGGATATATTTGCGAAATTTTCCCTTGTTCTAAGAAGTAAACCAATTTCCCCCCACCGAATTAAAAAACTCGCGTGGGGGGAAAAATTGTGCGACATAATTGCGGCGAAAGGAACAGTTTATCCTTTTTAATTGAAAACACTTCCCGGGGACACCCTTCCCTTTAAAAACCTCAAAGTGATCCCAAGTTTCTTAAAAGTGTGTGGGCAATTTAGGAAACAATTTGGGGGTAAACCCCTTGGGGGGGGGGGGGTTGGGGGGGGGGGGGGGGTATAATGAGGTTGGTTTTTTGGGAAAAAAGAGACCCAAAAAGGGTTGTTACACTAGATTTTCCCCTGAACCCCATTGGCCCCTTAAAAAAAAACTTAGTTTTAAATTCATTTTTGAAATGCCTTGTTTTCCCCCTAACCTCTTGACTCTTTCGACACTTCCACTTTTGTTTTCTTTAAAATTTTTTTTTAAATTTTCTTCCCCCACCCCTTTTTGACAACAATTTTAAATCATGATAAAAAAACAAACAGAATTTTCGAAAGATGCACTTTATTTTCTACCCCGAATCTCGGTGACGGAATGGGGTTTAAATCGGGAAGAAAACAGGGCGTTTTAAACTTTCATCACTGCGAAATTTAAATTTACAAGGTGTATGATCTATGTTTTTTTTTATAATTTGGTTTCCCCGTAAAAATATCTTTTAATTTTTTTTAATTTGCAAATTACTGATAAAATTTTTTTTAAAATAAAATGGGTTTAAACGAAAAACAACGGGGGGTACCTGTTATTATATGGAGAAAAATCCTATAAAATTTTGATTTTAATTTTGTAATACCCATCAGTCCCCTGATAAAAAAAAACTATTTTTTTAAATTTTATAAATGTTTTCGTGTATCCAAAAGTAATTTTGATTGGGGGATATTATTACAAATTTTAAAATTTTCCCGCAAAATTTTCCAAATTTTTTCCTTTAGGATTTGGTTTCCAAATTGGGGTTTTGAGGGGGGCAAAGGCCGGGTCCTGCCGGCGTCCTTATCGTGCCCGCCGCATTATCGGAAGTTTTGGGGGCTTCCCCCGCATGCCTTTTGGGGCGGGAAAAAAAAACCGGGAATGGGGCGCCGGACTCGCCCCCTTTTTAACACAGCCATGCGCCGCGGGGTATTCAACAAAATTTTGAGCGGTTTAAAACCCCTTTAAAGGCCCCCGGGGAAATTTCTATGGGTGCAAACCCCTTGAGGAAGGGAACCATTTGGGAAAAACGCGTCGGGGCGCAAAATCTTAAACTACTATAGGGGCTTACCAAATTTTAGGTATAAAATTTTTTTAACACTGCAGTCTACTCTCGAGTTACTTGGGCGATTTTTAAAAGATAATTTTGGGTTTTCTTTGTTGCATTTTTCACTTAGAAATGTCTACTTAGGGGGAGTATTTTTGTTTTCTCTCAATTTTCACCTTTGGGGGCCCGTCTTATCCTAACAATTTCCCCTCTGTTTTTCTTACATCTTTTATGTTTAAAACCTGCTTTTTTTTGGAAATTTTTTTGGGAAGCACTAATTCCCTTCTGGCTTTTTTGTAAATTTTAAAAGGAATTTTTAAAAAAATTTGATAAATTTAAAATACCATTAACTCCCCAAATTTTCTGTAAAGTTAAAGCCTACATCAAACCATGACCCCCTCACCCCAAACGTTTAGATATGGTCCCGGGTTAAACTACCCGCCCACCAATATTCTGATGCTGCCCCCCCGCCTGATGCCACACAAACTCCCCGACAGTTTCTCCATCTGCCCCCAAACCCTCTTTAAACCCGGGACAGGAAACCCCCCTCCCCCGCTTTCCCCCAAAATCTGGGCATTGTACCACTTTAGAAACCCCATGCCCCTGCTCTGTTGCGGGGCCGTGACATTTTCCCCAAATGGGGTTTATTGTGCCACGTCGACCTCATGCTGCCGCTTTTGGCTGCTGCCGGGCCCCACACACTATTCATTGTGCCACTCTGTGGCCCCATTTCCCGTTTTTTTCCACCCCCCCGAATGCATTGTGCCACGTCCTGACCTCATGCTGCTGCCGCCGGGGCACCCCACTCTCTGTCCTTGTGGGCCCCTCCGTTTGGGCCCACCTGTTTTTTGCCACCTCCAGAAAAGTTTGGGGGTTTTTGCCGCTGTCTGGGCCTCATCTGCTGCTGTGGGGTGCCCGGGGACCTACACACTGGGGTCCCTTGGCCACTGTCGACCCCATGCGCTGCTGTGGGGGCTCCGTTTTAAACCCCCACACTGTGTCTTGTCCCCTCTGGCCTACTCCCCGTTTTTTTCCCCCTCCAGAATTCCCTTGTGAAAATGCCCGACCTCAAGCTGCTGCTGGGGGCCCGCTGCCCTGACCTCCCCACTTTTCATTTGCCCCCCTTTTCTGACCCAAGCTGCTTTTCTGGGCGCGCCGTGACCTCCACACTGTGGGCTTGTCCCCCCCCTGTTGGGCCCACTTTTTTTTTTTTGCCACCTCCAGAAATTTTTTCAAATGGTGGGGGGCCCTGCCAATTAAACCTTTTAAAAGCCCCGCTGCCCCCGGGGGCTTGCTTTCCGTGAAAAACCTTTTCCCCCACCCGTCATTGTTCCCAACCCCCTAGGGCCCCCGGCCTACTTCCCGTTTTTTGGGCCCCCTCCAGAATGTCATTGTGCCACTGCCTGACCCCCAAGCGCTGCTGTGGCTGCTGGGCCCGGGGACCCCCACACTTTTTTGTCCCCCCTTTGTTTTTTTGGCCCCCCCAAAAAAATTTTTTCCCGACCCCCCATGCTGCGCCCCGTGGGTGCTGCCGGACCTCCACACTTGTCATTGTGCCACTGCTGACCTCATGCAGGGGGGCTGGGCCCGCTGCCGGACCTTCCCCAAATGTGTCATTTTGCCACTGTCTGACCTCATCTGCTTGCGTGGCGCTGCCTGGGACCCCACACACCTTCCCCCGGGCCCCCCTTGGTGCCACCCGTCTGACCTCCCCCTTTTTTTGGCCTGCCCCTTTGGGTGCTGGGGGCCGTGGGACCTACACACTGGGGGCATTGTGCCCCTGGGCCCCGTTTCCCCAAGCTTTCTGCTGGGGGCTGCCCGCTACCTCCACAAAAATTGGCAATTTTTCCCCCGTGGGCCCATTTTGTTTTGCCAAACCCCCATAAAGTCATTGTGCCACTGTCTGAAACCCCTTCGCTTTTGGGGTGCCGGCCCCCCCTCCCCCCCCCCCCCCCTGTCACTAATGTTTCCAAACCGACTCTAAGCTTGTTTTTTTTTCCCGCTTTCTCTGGCATGACTTTATCAGGCAACATTCCGCTTCAGTTTTTTGGTCAGGGTTTTTTTTCCCCCCTTAATTTCCCAAGGGGGAATTTTTTAGTAAGCGATTCCCAAGAGCGGGGGGCACTCATCTGCATGCCCAAAAAAAAACACAACATTTTGTAAGAAAACCCAAACCAAGCTCCCTCTGGGAAAAATTTAAACATGGCACAACGTTTTTACAGCACCCGCAGGCCCCTGGGCATCCGGGAAAAAGCTGTTTTTTTAACCTTGGGGGGGGGAAATTTTCCCGAAGTAATTCCCAACGAAGTTATTTTTTTGCTGAGAAATTTTGGCAAGTGAACGAAACTAATTTTCGGGGGAAAAACGGCCCCAACTCTAATCCTGACCTTTAAAAAACAGATTTTAGCAAAATTTTGATAATCCAAAAATAAGGTGAAAAAAAACAAGGAAAAAGGGTTTTTTGGGTTAAGGGGGGGGGAGTGTTTGGGGGGGGGAAAGGGGGACCTCCTGACCTTTAAAAAGCAAAAAATATTAAGCCCAAAAATTCCCCTTTGATTTAAAATTTCCCAATAAAAATTGGTTTAAAAAACATGGAAAAAAGGGTTTTTTTGATTAAGGAAAATTTTTGAAGCGACCTCCTTTAACTTTTAAAAAAAAGGGTTTTTGCAAATTTCCCAAAAGTCTGGAAAAATTTTAACCTCCAACCAAAAACCGGAAATAGTGTGAAAAAGTGTTTAAAAAATTTTTCTCTTAAGAAGAAAAAAGGGGTTTTAAATGTACTTTTTATTTCAAAATTTAGTCTTTGAGCAGGCCCCAAAGTTTTTTGGCCCAAAAATGGCTGCCAAAAAGTTTTTTTTTTAGTTTAATCAGGGGATAAGTGAAAAAAAGAAGCTGAAACCAACTAATGTGGTCACACATTTGCAAAGGGTAAAAATTTAAATGAACAAGGAATTGAATGCTACTACATTCAATTCCTTAAGAGGTTGGATTTTGTCACGTGCTTATAGGAAACAGCATGAAGAACGTATTTAGTTCTTGAAAAAAAAAAAAAATGAGAGAGAAAAAAAAGAAAGTAAAGTAGTAGAGAAAAAACAAATGAGATAGAAATTAAGAGGTGTTTTAAAATACATAGGACAAATAGCTAAATCAGTTTTTTTTTAGGAAAATAGTAATCCGGCATATAAGAGACCCTTATAATAGCTAAGACTCAGGTCTCTTTATCTGGCATGTTATCTTTAGAGAAACACATGCAGTGTATACATATTAGAAGTGATTTTGTGTACAGATAAGCAGTATGAAAGTTTATTGTCTCTAAATTAATGTGTAGAGTCTGATGTCCGGTCTATGGAGTTACTATTTTAGACGGGTTCAGTTCTGTGTTCAGAGTCAAATGTTGTCATAGGTTTGGAGTTCTTTGTTTGTAAATTTGTTCTTGTATTGTGTTCTGGGTTGCAAGAATGTTTGAGCCACCGGAGAATGTGTAGATTTTGATAATGCAGCATTTATTTGTATGGTTCTGTCCTGTCTCTACAACATAGAGACTTCTAATGGAATAGTTAAGGTATAGGTATACAAAACTTGAGGTACAGCCTATAAATGTTCCCGGGAGTGTATAGCCTTTAGTGTGGGATAAAATTCTTATCTTTGGTCAGTGGATAAGAACAGTTTGCAGCTCATTACATGGCAAGGATATGTACTTGTAGAAAGTAGATTTACATCTGGAAAGTTTAGACGGCCGCATATTGTGAAAGGACTGAGTTTACTATTTAATCTAAGAGATATTACTTATGACTGACATTTTGTGTTTTCTTCCAGGTAGAATTGAACTGTTTATTCCTGAAGTTATGATCAATTGGTCTTTATTGAAGGAAAAAGTTGTTTGTATATAATTGACGTGTTTTTGTTTTTACAGGTAATTAGGTAACAGTCTGTAGACGATGTATGGAATATAGAGAATATACTTGTGCAAGCATATATTGTAGGCATATATAATGTATGTCATGTCTGGTTTAAAAGTGACCTATAGGTGTGATATAAAGGATATCCTCTTAAATTGGTTTTTGTTAAAGATAAATCCACGTGGTATTTACTGAGCTCATTTTTGATACCTTGCATTGTGCACACATTTTAGTTTTGAAAAAAAAAAGGTTTTGTTATAATGTTATTTTTATGGATGTCTCTTGTGGGGGATGTGATTAATTGTCTGTTTGCTTGCAGGAGTAAAGTGAAATTAAGCCCCAGGGCACAGGAAAAGTCAACCCTGAAATTATTTGGTAGTACTACTGGGTTTTTGGTAAAAATTTGATTTTAGGTCAATGTGTTCCCAAATGTAACACAACTGTGCACTCCTTATTGGATAATTTTTTGTTTGGAGCTCCAATTTATAAAGAGTTAACAAAGAATTCCTTTGTGTTAAAGGGGAGACAACAGTGCGTTCCCCAGTCAGTGTGATGTGACCCCATGAGTGTGATGTGATGGCCCTGGTGATGTGTTGCTTGTTTCATGTTTTTAGTTGTGATGTCTATTGCGCATTGCGACTAACCTGTTGAGTGTCATATTGCATGATAAGCTGTGTCTTTTCTTTGTTGCATATTAATCTGTCCCTAGAGAGTAAAGGCCTGAGTAAAAACACAAGAATACTCTAGGGCAAATATTAATAAGTGAAGAATAGTTAATTGTTAAATAAGATGCCATGATGTAGTGGGAATTTATGACATAGAAGGTATTAGAGGTTTCATGCTAATATCCAGTGAAAGAATATTTGGAGAGGGCAGGAACAGTTTCCATATCTTTTGGTTTAGAAGTAGTAAAATGGTTGACTGTGTTCTGTACTAGGCCCATACAAAATGGGTGGGTGATCATTTACTTTCATGGCAAAATTGGCATCTGTTTATCTGAGAAGATATATGTTGAGGAAAAAGGAAAAAAAAAAAGGAATCGAGTGATATTAGTTTATAACAGCTATGATATGTGCACTCCAGTATGAGTGGGAAAATATTTTGGTTCCACTCACTCTTTAAATGATGGTGCAAGAATTTGGGTAAAACAACCGGGATAAAGGCCCTTCAGAGCCTGTAGTAGTTATTGTTAGAGGGACAAAATTGGCAGCGAGGAAACCAGGAGAAGAAAAGTGGGAAACAGATGTTATCTCAGAGAATAATAAGTCTGTTCTTTCTTTTCAGTTTACCCAATCCAAACTTGGAGACGGTGGTTGATCGGTATTGCAGGCATGGTCCTTATGGTCTCTGTTATTGTCCAATAGTTGCATCAACAAAGAGAGGAAGTGCCAGACAAGGAGAATATGGCATTATGAAGAATTAAACAGAATCTTTATTTGGCACAATTGATGAACATTTATGTAGACAAAGATTGCTACTGCTACATACTAGAGACTTGCATGGTAGCTGTACCAACCCCCTTGCAACTATGGACAAAATTGATAGGGGGGGTCTGTCCAAGAAAAGGAGATAAAAGACGGAGATGTGATCCAGAATTATACATATTATGCTTGTATAAACTGTGCTGGAGAGGATTTCCTTGTTGAAGATATGATATATAGACTCAAAGGGCCCACATGTATGAAGCTCGCCGGGTCGAGGCGCCGTTTTAGGCCAGTTTCCCGGTGGAATCTGCGCCTGATTTATGTCGGGGACGGGCCGCGCTCATACATATCATGTAAAGTCCGCCCCGCCTCGCCAGAGTGTGGGGCGCAGTGCGGAATGAGGCGAAGTTCGGCGTCGCACGTCTTGAGATTGTCCGCCGGAGTAGTGCGATCATACATGTGGGGAAAAGTCCGCCCGCCCTCGCCAGTGCGTAGGCACAGTGCGGGGACATGGGCGCTGTGCGGCGCTGTGCCGAAGATTCGCCATCCGAGGAAGTGCCCTCATACATGCGGGAAAAGTCCGCCCGCGCCTCGCCATTTGTGGTGGTGCGCATGTGCGCGACATAGGCGCCGTGCGTTACTGCGCCGAAAAACTGCGAGACAAGGCTGAGCGCGCGAATTCATTCCACAAGCGTTGCGGAGTATAAAATCCAAATTCGCCTTTATAAAGTCGTTCTACATTCTCAGAAAAGACTTAAACATAAAAATAAAAATTACATAAAACAAAAGTCACTTTCCAATATCCCTAAGTTCAAGAATTAGTATATATGAAATGGCCGGGAAATACAGTATTTCAAAATCTGGAAACCCTATTCTCATTGGTTCGAACACAGAAACTCGGCCCAATCAAATAGGAGCGACACTGAAACTATAAAACCTATGAGGGGCAGGATTGACCCAATCATAATCCACGGCGGAACTGATCAAAATACAGTAAAAATGCTAAAAAACAGTCTGATTGTCTGAGATAACGGGTCATTGGTCTATCTCAATCCAAACAGAATAGGAGTTACAAAGTCCCCCCATTCTCTAGGCTATGGAGAAGTTTAGATCCAATCCGAAAACGAGCGAAAAGTCCATTCTAGCCTATGAAGTTTTACATAAAACCTAGTCGAGAATCCCGGCGTTAACGACCTTACACAATACAGAAAAAATGCTAAAAAAAAACCAAGCTTGATTTGGCTGAGATAACTGGGGCTTGTGTGTCTATCTCAGCCAATCAAAATAGGAGCTGACAAAGTCCCATTCCATCGGCTTAATGGAGAAAGTTTAACACCAATCAGAATCCACGTTCTGACAGTTCAAAATACAGGAAAAAGTGCAGAAACGAGCTGATTGGTTGAAGCAGCGGGGGGCTCGTCCGAGCATAAAGCCAATCAGAGCGCGATCTTCTTTTTCTCATAGAGTTTCTATGGTTAATCGAAATTTAAAAGAGGCGCCCGTAATTTTGGAACCATTGGAGAGCGAGCGATGCTCCTATGGGTTTTCTAATGCGAATCGTATAAAAAGTACATGGATTTGAAATCAAATTATAACACTACATGAAGTTGTGCCGATTTGTAATATACAACGAATACTAATAGGTGGTAAGCGAGCAAAGAGGGGGGTATCACAAGGAGTAGAGGTACCAGAGAAGGTGCTCCTGTCCAGTGCTGGCAACAACACTCATGCCACGGATCATCGGTTGCAGTGAACCATCGCTGGGGTCAGGGCCTGAGAATCTCAGTAATGAACAGCGTCGCAATCTTACCCCTTCAGTGGTTAATGCAAACCTGCATCCAGCAGTTTTACCTCCTCGTCCTCCCATTACCCCGGCCCCAAATGTCATCAACATCATCATCGTCATCCGTCCAACATGAATCGAAGGCAGCCCAAATGTCAACCATTCGTGTAGCCCACCACTGTGGATAATCATTTTCTGAAGACCATCTTTGATGACAAAATGCGGTTGGGGTCAGAAGGCATGTTAAAAGATCAAGATATGTATTTAAGTCTGTCTTCTGGCCGCTAGTTTACTGATGCCATCCGAGGAGGAGAAAGGAAGCCGTTCAATCGCAAATAAATCCCACCCTGTCGGTCTGCAACGCCTGCTGAGTGCCCCTTGCTTGTAGCCCCAGCTTCTGGATGCAGAATGTCAGACGACCAAGACCACCGTGTGTTGATGATGAAGATGATGACATGGAGATCCAATCTGGTCTTTTTTTTTTTCTTCCCGCAGAATTTGCATGCGAGCTCTTCATTCAGTGGTCGAGGAGGTGACGATGTGGTAGTGTCAAACGGGACCTCTAGCCACAAAAAAGGAGAGTGCGGTCGCAGAAGTCCGCTGATGATGATTCCGCCAGCCACGGTCAGCGCAAACCTCGCTCCCCTCAACTTATCGCCATCAAAAAGGAGCCAGGAACCTCTCAGCCTGGCCTTCTTTGAAGCAAGCCTCTTGACAACCCAGCGATGTCCAAAAGCCGTCCTAGCCGTAAACGCATAAGTAGTAGGCAAGAACCTTAGGTGGTTAACCACCATCAACATGTCTACCACATGCAATCGAATGCATGGAGTTGAAATGAGGCAACAACTTGCCAAAAAGGGGCCCATGACTGACTCCGTGCCTCCAACCACAGGTCACACACCACCATTGTCACCCTGCCAACTCCTCCTCCTCCACCTACCAAGCTTTCCTCAGCTGCCCAGGTCCTCTCCGGAGTTCATGATCATGTGGATCAGCCTCCGCTTCAGCCACCACACCGTCCGCCCGAGTACCACCAGCACCAACCAGAGACCCATCCTAACCCCCTTCCTCCTCCCCCAGTTTGACGACCGGCACGCCTCGCCGTACAGGCGGCCAGTCTAATAATCCAGCCAGGCCTTCTGTCTACCAGGTTTGGGAGCAGAAGAAACAACTTCACCCCAAACCCATCCCAAAGCCAAAGCCCTGAATGTCGGCCATTGCCAGGCTTTTGGGCCTTGGAAATGTTGCCTTTCGTCAGGTTACACAGATGGGTTTCCTCCACGTCCATGGCCGCTCGCCAGCCCCCAAAACAAGAAGCCGAGCAGGCATTTCTTTTATGCCAAACCAGCCCGTCCCTGCCCTGGCGCAGACACGTTCATCTAAAATTTCAAGCACTGTTTTTTCTGTCATCTGTGGTCGCGTGAAAAGTCCATCTGACCACCGACACATGGACTAGTAAGCACTGCCAAGCCCGCTATATCCACTGTAACAGCTCACTGGTGAGCTGGGTGGATGTCTCTGCTTGTGGGTGAACGGAGGCTCTCAGGCTCGGCGTACCGCTTCCTTCAAAACCTGGAGGTTATGGTGCAGGGCTCTATTCCCCCAAGGGTCCTCGGTGGCATCACGTGCCCAGAGAAACCAGTGCCTTTTTGAAATTAATCTGTCTTGGATACCGTCCCCACACAGGTCAGATGAGCTGTGAGACGGCTCTCCGTCAACGAGACCACTGTAGGCGCTGGCTGGGTGACAAGAACCTTGTGCCGGCAAGGTTGTTTGTTCCGATAACGGGCGAAATCGCTGGCCCGCCCTTAAGATCGGTAGCTGGAGCCCATCCCTTGCGCTGGCACATGTCATGAACCTCGTCGTCCAGAAATTTCTAAAGATCTAACCCCCGGTTCCTGGACTTCCTGCTGAAGAAGGCTCGAGTGTCTGAGTTCACTCATTCCGCCGTCTCGCACTACCTGCTTCGTCCCTCCCCGCCCCCCCCCCCCCCTGGGCAGTGTTGCACAGCGTCAGCTTCCGGCCTCGGCCCAGAAAACCGACTCATTGATTGACCGTGGCCACACTCTGGAAATTCCACCTCCACATGCTCCAGCGATTGTGGCAGCAGCGCAATGCCATTACGCAGTTAACGAAGTGACACATGGCCTGAACAAGCATCGAGGCGGACCCTCGTGGTTATGAGCCACCGAGAGTGGAGGCAGTGAAAGATGCTATCTGCACCATCCTTGCCATTTTTGAAGACGCCACCAAAATGTGGTCCAGTGCGGACTATGCCCCTTGTCAGCATGAGCATGAGGAGATCCTTAGTTTCTGAACATCGATGGACACTCTGAATACAACAGGTCCGCCAGCGATGGAGGAGGAGATGGACACAGATAGGACACGGAGACTTTCACTCCGTCGAATCCACAAGGCACGACAGTTCACAATTTTTTATTACTGTCTTCAATTAAGCAGTGGTTCGGGGTCCAGGGCTAAGTGCAAGGCGGCGTCCTCAAGCTCTCAGGGTGCATCATCTGAGGCAAGGTCAGGGCTTGTGTTGAAGCTGTGCCGAGGAAGCGATGAGAGGAGGAAAGTGTATACCTAGACACCCTATGTGTTTACTGTACGTCCCTCCCATGGAACGAGGTTGGGCGCGAATTTGAGGCGGAGGAGGAAGATGAAGGAAGATGACTTTGCTATGTGTGCCCCTCCCGAGAAAACCCCCCCAATAGACTTGGGAAATCAAGGCACCATCTCTCACATGATTCATGGATCTCCATTTCCTCCAACTATGATCCACTCATAAAGGCCATCAACATGAACAACAGTTTACAGGTTATGCCACCCTCCAGGAAACCCCGGTACAAAACTAAACTCAGCACTTTCCTTCCACCCAACCAAAAACCAAATAAGAGTAAAATGCAGGAAATGGAGACCATGCTGAGTTATCAACTGGAGAAATCTGTTCCGTCTGCTTCACGTTCTTCAAATGTCCACGGTGGAACAACGCCTATCGACAGCAGTATAGTGCCAAGTACTTGTAGCGGCAAGCAGCAGCAGACGAGGTTGCAGTAAGCTAATGGTTGACCTCTGGGACAATCGTTATTTACCCCACCACCACCTACCAACGAAAGCTATGCCGGGCACACATACAACACCCAGAGACCCACTTAAGATCATGGAGCAACGACTACAGCGTCTCAACACCGATTTTTTTTTGTATGTGTTCCGACTTCAATAGACTTCTGTTATCCAAAATGTGATGAATGGCCCGACGCTGGCTCGTCCACGCCATAGATGTTGTTGTCCTGCCCATCAGCCAGCGTCATATCTGAGCGACCTTCATCACAGCCGGTAGGAGTCATATACAAGACAAACTCAATCCGGCTTTCGCACAGATAAAGTGGATCGTTTGATTTTCATTCAAGATGAATCAGTGCATGCCATGGATCTCAGATGAAGTTTGTGGCCTCCAATTGGCGAGGTCCACCGATTAGTTTTAGCTGGTCTACTTCACCATTCCTCTCCAAACAGAAAGGTCCTCATGAAAAAACTTAATTTTAAATGATCATTTCTTCCTGCATTTTTATTCTCACATTCCCAACAGTTCATTTTGCTGGATTTGCTGTGGAGGTAGACTGTAAAAAGACACCAAGGTTATCGTGACAAAACCATATCCATTTTCCCCTCACATATCATCTTTAAGAATTTTTCGCTTGTCAAATTTGTTTTGGGGTCGTGTTTCCTTCAACAATTTTTTAATAGTGCTGAGAAGACCATTTTAATACAATTTATTGTGGTCATGGAGCTGTTAGATACAGGAAAATCGTGAAACTTTGGAACAGAAATGTGGCTTTTAAGTAGCGATGTTCTCGCCTCACAATTTTTAATCAGTGGCTTAGAATCATATTTATAATTATTGGGGGTCATGTATCGTGTGAGATACAAGCAAAAATCATGGTCCTTAGGGAACAGAAATGTGGCCTTTTTTAAAGTGGCATATCTCCTTCACAATTTTTAAACAGTGGCTGAGAATTCATTTTTATAATTTTATGGGTCCATGCGCTTTGCAATGCAGCAATACTGCAAGTCCTATTCAAAAAAAATGTTGTTCAAATAGACATTTGTTCTTCAACAATTGTTTCAAAAGTGGCTCATGTGGTCAAGGTTTTTGAATATTGGTGCATTTTGCTGTGACATGCAGCTATACTACAGATGGCTATTTATAAAAAAATGTTGTTTCTTCATCTTCTAGAACAAGAACATTTGTTCTTCACATTGTCAACGAGTTGCTCAAGGTGATGTGTGCTGTCAGAAACAGGAATAGGTAGACACTGTTAATGGACACATATTGCAAAATTACTTGTATTTTTTTGCCAGATCAATAACATAGCTATCAATCCCTGTATTGAGACAACCCCAAATTTTTTAATACAATGAAAAAGATAAAACTAAAGACATGTGGAATTCCAACCTATTTTAAAAATGGTGTTTATTCAAGACTTAAACTACAAAAAACTTGCAATGTACAAAATAAGCTGGTAAAAAAATTCCTCATGAATTGTACAGAGTGAAGTACAGGAATACTAGATCCATATGTAGGTTAAACAGAGGACATGATTAATGAGCACGGACAGAGAACAAATAACAGTAGAACAAATTCCTCCAGCACGTTGAGTAAAATGAGAAAAAGACTGCCAAGAAAAAAGGGCACCCTGGCTGTAACAGAGCTAAACCACCCACCTATTACCAAGTGAAGCTCAATAGGTCCCGCACACATACAGAGTGGCAAAGCGCTAACCCATGTGTCTTGACTGTGTACTGAGGAAAGGCTTGTAGTTCTCACACTATCCCGCTTCCACCCTCTGCTTCAGCACGACATTTTTCTGTTGCAGCGTCCATCAGGGCATTTAACCTTGCGTTGTTAATAGATGACGGAGCCGCCAGCCTGGCCTCACACCGCACCCCCACAGTAAACTCCGTCCCCTGGGTCATACTGCTTTCCAGACAGAAATATTTCTATGTACCCAGTGGGAAACTAAAATGTGGTTGAAAGACTTCCTTTCCCGGCACTTTTAAACTGGGGTCATGAGAATAAGTGCATCAGCACAGGAACATGACACCGCCAAACTTGTACACATAGCTCTATACTACAGAGCATAGTGCTCAGCACATAAGCCTTACAACCGCCAAACTGGTACACATAGCTCTATACAACAAGAGAATGGGGGTGCTCATCACAGAAGCCTGACAACCGCCAAACTGTACACAATAGCTCAATACTACAGAGAATAGTGGGATGCAGCACAGAAGCCTTACCCCGCCAAACGTAACACATATCTCCTAACTGCAGAGAATAGTGCTCATCACAGGAGCCTGACAACTGAGCCAAACTGTACACATAGCTCTATAATACTGCAGAGAAATAGTGCCAGCCCGGAACTGACAAAAACCGCCAAACCGAACACAAGCTCTATACTACAGAGAATGAGGGGGGTGGCTCAGCACAGGAGACCTGACACCACCAACCGTACACAAGCTCTAACTACAGAGAAAAATGATCAGCACAGGAGACTGACAACCGCCAAACCGAGTACACATAGCTCTAATACTACAGAGAATAGTGATCAGCACAGAAGCCCTGACACCGCCAAACTGTGACACATAGCTCGTATACCTGCAGAGAATAGTGCTCAGGCAACAGGATCCAGACCACCGCCAAACTGTACACAAAGCTCTATACTAACAGATAATAGTCTCACAGCAGGAGGCCTGAACACCTGGCCAACTAGTTACCATAGCTCTATACTGCATAGACTAGTGCTCAGCACAGGAGCCAGACACCACCAAACTGTACACATAGCACTAACTAACATAGAATAGTGCTCATCACAGGAGCCTGACAACCGCCAAAAACCGTACACATAGCTCTATACTAACAAGAATATCTCAGCACCAGGAAACTGACAAAGCACACCTGCGAAAACCGTACACAATACACTATACTGCATGAGAATAGTGCTCAGCACAGAACCTGACACCGCCAAATCCGTACACATAGCTCTAATACTGCAGTAGAATAGTGCACACACAGATCCATGACAAACCGCCAATATCTGTACACATAGCTCTATACTACAGAGAATATGCTCGAGCTACAGGATCCGACACCTGACCAAACAGTACACATAGCCTATAACTACAGAGAATAGTCACACACAGGAGCCTGAACAACCGCCAAACTGTAACACTAGCTCAATACTCTACTGCAGAGAATAGTGCTCCAGCACATGGAGCCGCTTACACTCCAAACTGTACACATAGCTCTATAGCCTACAGATAAATAGTGCTCAGCACAGTAGCCTGACCAAAACCGCCAAACTGTACACATAGTCTCTAAACTAAAAGAATAGTGCTCAGCAGTTTTGGGGCTCATGCTGTCCGTTCCAGACAGGGATATTCAATGTCCAGTTTCAAGAAAAATTATGTTTCAAATCATACTGCCATCTGGCAAGAACTTTTTAATTTGTGGTTACTACTCTGTGGTACAAGACAGGGATAGTGAATGGTTGTGTGAATTTTTTTCTGTGGCTTTTTATAACCTAATATTGTGTAAGTCCATAATGATTTAAGCACGTAGTACATTAGACTGTAGTGTAAGTTAATTCCAGCGTCTCCAGCCCTGTTTAGGGTGTAATAATGAAGGTGTTGTTCCTCTCTCCCATAGACTTGAAAATGGTCAATCGGCTAAGCGGGTTATCGACTATCAAGAAATCGTCTAATAACAGCCGATATCGACTATCGAAACGATGACGATATCAACATAATCCTCATCACTAAATGCCGACCAATGAGAATACTTTACAAATTTTGAATTACTGTCTTTCCTCCCCGGCAATTCTCTCGTATGGCAATTCTATGTAGCGCCAGCTCGCTGACGAACCGCGTAGTTCCGGTGTTTTAACTGCTTTATTTTAATTAAAGAAGTGTTCTGGTCTTTATCCTGAGAAAGTTTTTACACTGTTCTAAAATAATTAGATTGATTAATACTTCATGCCACGCGGCTCTGAGCACCGAGATTTGAGTGCGCTCATCTATCCATAGAGTATAATGGGAGAAGTAGCTCGCGCTCTGATTGGCTGAGCTAGCCGAGACCCCGCTAGCTCAGCCAATAAGCTCTTTTCTGTCTTTTTTACTGTATTTTGAATTATCCCGCCCTGGATTCTGATTGGTCTACACTTCTCCATAGGCTAGAATGGGACTCTGTCGCTCCTATTCTGATTGGCTGAGCTAGCCGAGACCCCGCTAGCTCAGCCAATCAGCTCTTTTCAGCATTTCTACTGTATTTTGAATTATCCCCGGGGATTTTGAGTGGTCAATTCTTCCCCATAGCTTTTAATGGTTCACTGTCGCTCCGATTCTGATTGGCCGGTTTCTGCCGACCCATGAGAATGGTTTAGATTTTGAATTACTGTCTTTCCCGGCAATTTGCAATATCATATTTGTTGATATTGCGCCGTTCTAGAGTTTGGAAAAGTGATGTTTTTTTTTATTATGTGTATTTTTTACGTGCAGCTCTCTTCTGACACTGTTTTCCGCCTTTATAATGGCGATTTTTTCCTATTCATACTCCTGCTGCACGGAGCGGAGCGCCGAGATTTCTGTCGCGATCTTCGATCTGCTTCCTCGCATGTTCCGTTCTTGCTTCACCTCGCCTCTGCTGGAGCATTTCGACCAAGTCTGCTTGTCGGAGCGGAGCTCCGAGACTTCTGTCGCGATCTTCGATCCGCTTCCTCGCATGTTCGGATCCTGCTTCACTTCGCCTCTGCCGGAGGATTTAGACCAAAAAAAACCTGGTCTGCTTGTCGGAGCTGCCGAGCGCCGCGAGTTGGCGAGCCGCGATGGTCCATGCCTCGGACTATACGAGCGCGCCGCGTCCCGCCCCGGAACGCCTACACCGTGCCCCACCGCGCCCACTGCCCGCTCACTGCCCGCCCCTTCATGCGGACCGCAGCCGAAAGTGGCGAACGCTGCGTCCGACAGCGGGATTCGGGCTGGGAGGCGCAGTGTACGCCAGAAAACAGGCGTAAAGCCGGTTCATACATGTCGCCCAAAATATTGCATCCGCAGAATTATGCTATCAAATGATTTATAATCCAAATAAGATAGGGAAATGTCAGCAAATAAAGATATGAGGTGGAAAAAAAAGGGGGCATAATGAAAATTATATATGGATTCTGAATGGTCAAGGGTGGATTTATTGACCATTTAGAGTCCATATTGACAGTCAGAAACATAGGGTTATCCCTTTTGCTTGTAGGATCCCCTGCCGTAGCTGCATATGCTGCTAAGGCCTTAAGGGAGATTATCTTGCCTGGTAGCTAGATCAATAAATACTACCAGTAGAGCCTAAGAACATATAGTATTAGATATACAAAGTTATCAAAAAGCTATCTTACAGAATAGAGCAGCTATAGAGTATTTGTTACGCTATATTTTAGGAGTACTTCTCGCTATAGTGTGTGCTTGCATTGCATTATGCGGCTGTATACAGTGTATTCCTTCTCTTATAACAATATGTTGTTCATCTACTGAAGCTATTCCCTTGGGATATGGTGTTGTATATAGATAAAATATGGATTGTGGATGGTCAAGGGTGGAATGTAGTGCTAATAGATTTATTGACCATCCGGAATCCATATTGACAGTATCACTTTAAGAATTATAGATGATAATAGCCAGGCTTTAAGCTGTAATTTTCCTAGCGCTTGGTAAATGTTTGTGAGAAACAGTATATTGACACAGAGGGTTGTTATCAGGGCCTCGTTGTTGTGGGAGCGTTGTACCAAGTAGCCACATAGCTCTGTGCTGGTGTAAACAATTACTACCCAGCGATGTTTAGAGGAAAATCATGGGAACCAATGTGTTCATGGTTCAGGGTCGCTCGGCATCTAGTCATGGGTTTTTTCCAGTGCCAGGTTAACCTCTTAAGAACTTGCCATTCGAAGGATGGGGGACCTTATACTGGAAAAGTACTGATCTATCAGCTTGCGTAACACTTGGTTACGCAGGCATTTGTTTCAAGTAAGATATAAGCTGGGAAAGTTTGCTGCGAAGTTAGAAGTAGCTGTACCTGTGGGCTAAAGAGGGACGCCTCAACGCCACAGTGTGGATCCCCCAGGTGGATCCCTCTATCTTCACTGGCCCTTTCTCCCAGCTGATGATACAGATAGATGAAGCTGATAAGATGCCTGGTGGAGCTTGGACCTGTATATGAGGGCACCCGTGCACGGTGTTGATCTCAGGATTATCTCTCTATCTTCACTGGTTCGTGTTACCAGCTGATGCGAATAGATGATGCTTATAAAATGCCTGATGAAGCTTTGACCCATATATAGATGTGATGTGAGTATTTGTAATCCATATTATGCGTACTTTGCCTTTGTAACCAATATTATGCATGCCTTGCCTTTATAATCTATATTATGCAAAAGTATATACATTATCACACCATCTTCTTGTAGTTTTATGTAATCATTGAATTATTCATATAATAAAGTAAATAAAGCATTGGATGTTGCCTTCTTTAAAGCCGTATCGGACCCACACAAAGAGTTGGCAAAACAGTAGGGAACAGATGGACAAAAGTATGGCTGCAAGATTAGTTTATACAGGGTGTGTTTATTTTCTTTTACCATAGACATTCAAATACTTGCATAGAAGGTATAGACACAAAATAATTGGATGTTTATACTCAAGATCTATCCAAAGTTGCTTTATTTTTTTCATTTGAAAACAATTGTGATGATAGCCCTAATCTCTATGTGATGGACATGACCCCTATGGAATAACAGGACAACAGTACATTGAATAATTTTCTTCTGTTTTTTATTTTAATTACATCTTTCTTATAGTGGATATGTTTAAATAAATATTTACAATTATATATTAAAGCATTGCTGTCCGAGATCAATACTCAAAAATAAACACAAGTAACAGGTTGGAATTTATAATTGGTCTATTAATGATTAACACTATGATTTACATTATGCTAGTAACAACAATATGCCAGGAATCAACTGCTCGGTAAAAGTAGAAGTTAATACGCTAATATTTTCTTGGCTTTCATTCAAAATAAGGATTACCCAGTAAAAGAGCTAACTTTAGAAATCCACGTATGCTGTACTAAGGTGGATAACACATCATTTAAATAGCGAGCAAATGAGGGATATATGTTGTTTCCATTTCCAAATTTATTTGTATTTGGTGACCAAGCTACAGTTTCAATTACGTCACTGTATTTAAGTTATGTAAAACCTACAGTAACAAAGATGTAAAAACAAAAACAAAAATGAGTTTAACTAAGTTTCATTCCTTTTGAGAAACATCTGTCCTCCGTCCTGCCTGCATGTATTCTTTCTTAATATAAGGATGAACCTGTTTTCATAAATTATGCATTGTTGTAAGAAAAAGTAAATAGACCCTTAAGCTACAGACTGCGTATACAGCAATCCAAATTGTGGGTGTCCTTTTAAAATCACTCCAAAAGCACTATGGCCAGTTCTAAAAGAGGTGAGGAAGAAGTATAACAGCAAATCACCTCCATTAGACTTTAAAAACTGCACAAACCTCTGTTCATCTGTCATACTAAACAAGAATGGGGTTTATAGAAAGACACCATGTAGGAAGCTGCTCTGAAAAAAAAATAAACAACTGTGACTAATTTCAAGTTTGACCAAGACCACCTTGATGTTTCCCACTGTTTTAGAAAAATATTTTATGAACAGATGAGACAATCGTTTAACTAAAACATGCTAAAAACACAAATGTCCTCTCCTGTGTGTGGCGTAAAAACCCCATAATCTTATCCCAGCTGTGGAGAGACCTTGGAAGATGCAACAAGTTAATGACAAAATACACATGAGTAAATAGCTAAATAATGACTGAAAAAGAAGATTTGTGTTTTGGAATGGCCAAGTCAAAGTCCTGACCTGAAGCCTATTGAGATATGGTGGTGTGATCTGAAGAAGGCTGTGCATGCAATGTATTCCAGAAGTATTGATGAACTAAAACACTAAACATTTGAAGGTAGGAAGGGTCAAACATTTTTTCTTAACTTTGTACAATTAACATTGTTTGTAGCTACAGAAAAAACTTGGTGGATGTGATTGTTGCAGAAGGGGCTCTATAGTTTATTAAAATCATAGATTCACACATGTTTTCTTCCTGCATGGTGGATGTTTACTCATTGTGCTTAATGAAAGAAAAACATTGCAACTCTTTCTAGGTTATTAGTTTAATTAGATTGTGTTTGTCTACTGTATAATTGTGACTTAAATAACAATCAGACCACATTTTATGAATAATCAATGCAGAAGTCCAGATAACCTCAATTTACTGTTTCTGCAATGTTATATATAGAGATGGGTGAATTTCTCAAAAATTCGATTCGCCGATTTCACTGAATTTTCTGCCAAAATTCGTTTCGGTCCGAATTACTTCGGGACGAATCGCGTTAAAACATTTT